>VDFB02330117.1:0-45746 GCA_007258455.2 Sequoia sempervirens | reverse complement strand
TATTATTTTCACTCTTTTGTTTTGATTTCCAAAGTTACTCCTGTCACTTTCTTTCATCAACTTGTTACATTTTTGCGATCTTTATAATATGTTGAATCTTTCCTTTTGGGTTTGATGTTGTGTTTTATATCCTTTTTTGACCTTTTTATTTTAATACTTAATAGCTTTTTTGGGTTTTGTGTTTCCCTACCCTTTCACCTCTCTCCTATTTATATCCAAGTCTGCTTATCATCTTTCAATTCTCTCTTTCTGCCATTCATCCTGATGATGGATCATGGAGTATGATCCGAAACGTCGATGTAAAAAAATGCACACAGTTTATCCAGAAGTCTTGATACCATTCTATTTATGTTTTTTCTGTTAGAATTTCACCAACTATTGACACAATAAATATCCAATTCTTTTTCTTCAAATTGCTCTTTAATTTTATTAAAAAAACAAAGGTAAAAAGAAATATATAAAATACCTCTGTGACTGCGTTGTGTGCAGCAGGAAAGAAATAATTAAAAAATTTGAAGCAGCAGCAGCACTATTTATATTGAAATTACCTTCAGGGATCCATTTTCGGTTATGTAAAAACACTTCGTGTGGCTGTCACTGGGGATTTGGAAGATGTGAGTTGCTTTTCCCACAGGAACCAATTACAATACACTTTTGTAAAATTTCCCTGGAAACTTCTGCTTGTTTTTTATGGCAGTAGTAATTCTTTTTGCTTGACTTCTCCTTAAATTCTATGAAGGCAGGCGCCGGTCTTCCTCAATTGACTAGAGGAATGGAAACTCTGGTGACGGTTCCATAACAACAAATCAAGGCATGCTAATTAAGGTAAATTGTTGCCTTCCAAACTTTTGTTCCAACATGCAGAACTCGACTTTGCTCTATTGCCATGAGATATGTTAAGCCAGGAAGGCCATAGGGATCAAGGTCTCTGCCTGATTTATCTTTACACCCCCTGCGTCCTTAATTGGACAGTACCAAATTAAAGTGCTTGGCAACAGTAATTAAAAAGAAAATTATTGAAAATTTGAAAATAAAATAGAAATGGGTTAGTCCAAAGGATTTATAGGTTAACTATTAATCTATTAGAGTATTCATGAGTATCACCACCAACGGCATTGCATATTATTTATGATGATAGAACTGGTTATAATCTTGCACAAATGTAAGATTTCAATAATTTCTACAAGATCAAATTGGTTGAGATTCTTCCTTCGAACAGTGGTAGGATTTTCCATTCTCATCTTGTCTCTTTTTGAGGTTTTTGGTGAAGTTTGGCTTTAAATCATCTTGACTGTTTGCTAGGATTTTTTCTTGGTTTTCGTTTCTATTCAAAATCAACCCTTGATTCCTTGTTCGGGTCAAAACCATTTTTGGTCCTTGTTGTGCCTTGTTTAGCTTGTTGGTTGGGTGTCTTCAACCCATTTATTTGTTGTATGTTGCTTCATTCTCCTTGTAGTTTTTCATGTAAAAGGTTTTGGGGTCCTTTCAAAACTCGTATCCGATTCATAGCTCCAGTGAAAAGTGTTTACCTTAATCAAAAAAGTTTTTGGGACCAAGAGTTGCAACAAGAAATATGGCACCCAAATACAAAAGTTGCTTAAAAAGTTTAATGATTTTTTTGAACTCTTTTTTTGTCAAATTTTTACCATAGATTTTGATCAAAAAACTTGTGATTGTCTTGATCCAAATAAAAGATACCATATCAAAAACTTTTAACTCTACATAAAATCATGATAAGAAATATTGATTTAGTGAAAAGTTAAAGATAATATTGATTTAGTGAAAATTTAAAGATAATATTTTTGTCAAACCCAACAATTTAATATCCCTATGTTGTGGTTTTAGTATTTTGACAAAGAGTTTTAAGAATACTTCAAAATATATTAAATGAGTTTTTTACCTAGGCCAATACCTGCACATTTTTCCTACCCATTGATAAAATGGTGATCACCCTAGAGGATGTACATCGCATCCTTCGAGTTCTTGTTTGAGGTGAGACCATGCGCTTCGCAAAGGATCATTTATACACACAGATGCAAGCAAATATATGATATTTCCTTGGAGGAGTGGTTTGAGATGAGATTGTAGGGCCATATATCGAGCTAGCACGACTACTCTATGCATGATCACCAGTCTTGAGACAAATCATGATTTTCATAGTAGCACTAGTACTCATCCTTGATGGCTGGGGAGCACACCTAGACGAAGGTCTTGTTCACATGATTAGGAAAATGGACCACCACAAGATGATATATGCTTGGGGTCACAACATCCTTGCACATTTATATTATGATATGGGGAGGTTCACATATCGTGAGGTGGATAGCATGGTATATTGTACGCTACTATAGGTGTGGTGCCTGGAGTATATCACATGCACTAGGCCAGTAGGGTTTCCGTCTATATCCATCCTTGGATATCCATGTGCATTCAGTTATCCACTGAGGCGGTCATGGCAGTATAGGGATTTATATTTTTGGAGAGTCTAATTCAATCACCTGGATTAGGAGGAGATCTTGTGGAGACCATACCAGTTGGTACCACAGTGGTCGAATGAAACTCAACAATTGAGGATGATGTAGATAGATAGATTTTTACCAGGCCAACACAATTACATAGTAAGACCATTCTACTACAATCATGTTGTGTAGTAGTTCAGGAAGATATAGGTACCACCAACAACATGCCCCTTTTACAAGTGATTAGTGCGGAGTGCTTGGATGCCTGGAGATACGAGACGATTCACCTTTGATGATCTTGTCTTCAGTGACTCAGATGAGGATTACCTTGATATGCCCCTAATCTCTGACGTTGATGACATTAGTGCTATAGATGCATACAAGGAATGGTGGGAAGTAGCACGACCAACTCTTGTATTCCCTATGGATCAGCCTATAGAATTTGCAAGACCACTTCTAGAGTAGAGGGATGAGGAGGAGGAGATAGGTGAGGATATAGGGCTCAAGACCTCAGATTTATTTGTAGATGAGATAGATGAGGACTACGATGAGGAGGTAGAACCAGACTATGAGGGAGAGGAGGGGGAGGAGGATGAGGAGGACGAGGATGAGGATGAGAAGCTAATGAGTGAGGGCATTGACTCGAAAGGCGAGTGTCCAGTTTCCCACAAGTGGAGAGATCCAACTCCAACCCGTGTTACCAAATCATAGTTGAAATCTGTGGCACATATTGACACTTATGAGCATGGAGAGGCTAGCACATCCTACATGCCTCCTGCATAGAATGAGATTGTCCTTACACAACCAACCGGAGATCTAGGTGATGACATTTTATTTATTGTGATGCTTATAATTATGTTTATGCTTACGCTTTTGATTTATATATATACCATGATGTGTACTAATTATATTTATGATTTCTATCTTGTAAGGTGTGTGAGAGATTTACAGGATCTCTATCGACAGGTAGCTACAGAGATAATTCCTCCTTTAGTCTTTGATTAGGTTGTTGGTATAGACAATGTGCCCCCACCCATCATGGAGAAAGACTCAGAGCTATTCAAGAACTATGTCAGATTGAGGGCAGCACATGAGGGCACTACTAGGTGTGCTGATCAAGTCAAGGCTGCATATTAGGAGATTTAGTCATCTCAAGGTCCAACAAAGGTCTAGAGACTTCATGTAGAGGTAGCCCAACTACAGGTAGATATAGATTGTATAGAAGGAGAGTTCCTAGAGGCCATTGGATGAGCATAGGGGCCTATAGTATGCTTTGCATGCTCTTATTAGTTCACAATCATGATCCCATACTACTGTCTCTCGATAGACCATTTCTCAATGAAGGTTATCTCCAGATCCTGAGGGATCTAGTATCCACAAGCCACACTAGCATTGCATATTTGATGACATGTACTATAAAACTTTGTGATATATATATATGATCATTTACATTGAATTGATTCTTTATGCTTATGTGTTTGAGTTAGATTTCAATGTGATTTATCAAATAATATTTGTAAGACTATTTAATAAATGTCTCCATGATCTAACATGTTTTATGCGATCTAGTTAAAACTATCTTAGTTTCTTTTAGATGCAACATTATGATTAAGTATGTTATATGTTAAATTAAATGCACCTATGATCTAATTAAGAACATTAAATGCATATAAGGATCTAATCTAACACAACATATAAGATGAACTTGAATAGTATGAAAACCTAAAGTAACCACATAAAAATTAATTTAAATAATTACTTTAGTATTCAAGACACACAAATAATTGTTTGTCAAAAATGAAGCAATGTGAGAGAATATAGAATGTCATCTACTAACTCTAACACCATTGCTTTATTATTCGCACTATTCAAGAAGGTTATACATAGTACCAGCGCAAATGTGCAACATTAATAGGTTCCTTAATAGGTGTACCATCCATTTCTATTAACATGTATGCTCCAGACCCATAACTTTCATTAATTTTGTAAGGTCCTAGCCAATTAGGGCTGAACTTTCCTTTTTCAATTGGGGTGACATTGACATTACGTTGATTCTCACATAACACCAAATTGCCTTTATTGAATAACTGAGGGATGACATTATCATTGAAACTACGTTTCTTTCTTCGAGAGGAAGATTAAAGGTGCTCAAGAGCATTAATATGTTGTTCCTCAAGCATTCCAAGCTAATGTAATCATTGATCCTTATAAGTATTATCATCAATAAGTCCTTGAAGAGCGATTCTTAATGTAGGAATGTCTAACTCCAAGGGAGTTACTGCCTCAACACCATAGACAAGGTTATAAGGGGTAGTCCCAATGGATAATCTAATGTTTGTATGATAGGCCCATACCACATATGTTATCTGTGTGTGCCAATCCATATTATGTTTTCTTATCATTTTCTTAAAGATTTGTTCAAGGGTTTTATTAGTTGATTTGACTTGACTATTAGATTGTGGGTAGTAGGGTGTTGAAAAATGATGTTGGATGTTAAACGTCTCTAAGAACTTCCTCACGCATTTATTCTTAAATGGTGTCCCATTGTCTGAAAATAACATGGAAGGAAGTCCAAAGCGAGCAATAACATGTTCCAATATGAAACGACATATCACATCGGTAGTTGTTGAACGAAGGGGAATAACCTCTACCCATTTTGTGAAATAATTTATTGCAGCCATTGTGAATGTATGCTCGATGGAGGAAGGTGGTGAGATTCTTCCAATAAGATCCAAACTCCATACTGAAAGGGCCAAATAGGAACTTGAGCATGAAGTTTGGAGTCAGAAGCGTGAATCAAATTGCTATGTTCTTGAAATTTGTGACATTTCTTAACGTCTATTCAAAGCAATATTGTTCCATATGTCTCTAATAGTATCCTATGTGGATTAGTTTTTGAACTAATGTTCTTCCTCCAAAATGACCTCCACAAGCACTTGCATGAGCTTGTTCAAGTGCGATGGGGATTTTAGATTGTTTAATACATCTAAGTAAAAGATTATCAAAGGATCTCTGATACATGTTAGCAAGAATTATATATTTAGATGCAAGCTTCCAAAGGCAGGCTTGAGTGTTCTTAGTTGTCGGCTTAGGAAAGGTACCATCTTTTAAATAATTAAATATCAATGTGTA
Organism: Sequoia sempervirens; assembly: GCA_007258455.2. Classification (NCBI taxonomy): domain Eukaryota; kingdom Viridiplantae; phylum Streptophyta; class Pinopsida; order Cupressales; family Cupressaceae; genus Sequoia; species Sequoia sempervirens. The sequence continues at coordinate 40,155 of VDFB02330117.1, read as the reverse complement.
CCATTCACTAGAGCTTTCTATGGTGGTTGATAATACTTCTTCCATTTTATCTTCTATTGATGGTTTCATAACTATATGCACAATAAATGTGAATTCTTTTGAAGCATCTTGAGGAGATATAAGGTAATCCACACTCGCCATTGCATCCACATGTCGATTATCTTATCGTGGGATGTTGTCAATGGTGTACGAATCAAAATTTTCTAAAAAAGTCATTGTGAGGTCCTTGTATTTTGATAATTTTTCATGTTTCGCTTGATATGTTCCATTTATTTGTTTAATGACTAATTGTGAATCACCGAATATCTTAATTTCTCAAGCTCCCATAATTAAAGCAACGTGTAGTCTAGCAAGTAATGCTTCATAATATGCAGTGTTTTTTTTGCATAGGAAGTTTAAGTAATAAGACATGGGAATAGGCTCTCTCATGAGTAGGTTATTATAAGCCCCACACTGAAGCTAGTTCTACTCTTAGATCTATCGAAATATAACATCCATCATGTATTAGTTTCAATCGTTAACACATTATCATCAGGGAATGAATCATTATTAGGTAACGCTAAAGAAGAAGGAGCATCAACTAATTGGTTGGTCAAAGCTTGTCCTTTAATTGCTTTTTGTGAGACAAACTCAAGGTCAAACTCAGTTAACAACATAACCCACTTAGCTAAGTGTCTTGATAAATCTGTTTTGGTGAAAAGATGTTTTAAAGGATCGTATTTCGTCATCACATGTATTTTAGCATTTAATAGGTAATGTCTCAATTTACTAGTAGCAAATATAAGAGGCAAACATTATTTCTCTATCAGTGTGCATCATTTCTAATAATCAATTAGAGTTAGGCTAATGTAATAAACAAGATGTTCTTTACCACTTTCGTCTTGTTGAGCCAACAATGTTGCAAGAGCATGGGTCGATACTGCCATATAAAGTCCGATAAACAGTTTGTCTTGCATAGTAGGTTGTAAAATAGGTGGAGTGGCAAGATAATCTTTCAAAATCTCAAAAGCCTATTGACAATCCTCATTCCAATTAAACTAAACCTCTTTCTTAAGGAGATGTGTGAAAGGTAATGTTCGATCTGCTAGAGATGCTACAAAATGACAGATAGCCTGAATTCTTCCTTGTAAAGTACGCAATTGAGAAATTTTTCTAGGAAGTGGCATGTTAACTATTCTATCAATTTTCTTCGTGTCCACCTCAATGCCTCTATGAGATATGATAAAACCTAAAAATTTTCCACTATCTACACCAAAAACACTTTTTTGGATTCAATCTCATGTTGTATTTTTGCATTCGCTCAAAGATATTTTAAAGGATATTCACATTGTCTTGTTGGGTTAAATATTTGTATAGAATATCATCAACATAATCTTCCAAAATCTTATGTATGTAAGATCATGAAATATCAATGTCATAGCTCATTGATATGTTGCACCCACATTATTTAATCTAAAGGGCATCATTACCTAACAAAATGCTCCCCAAGCTATTGTAAATGTTGTTTTGTACTGATCTTGAGGGTTGATAAAGATTTTATTATATCCGGAAAATCCATCCATGAATTATAACAAAGAATGTCCCGCAATCGAGTCCACTATCATGTCAATATAAGGAAGGGGAAAGTCATCTTTTAGGGATATTTATTCAAATCACGAAAGTCTATACACAACCTAATACGATTATCCAATTTCATGACTGCAACTATGTTCGAGATCTAAGGAGAATAATCTATAGGTTGTATAAAGCCAACTTCGAGGAGTTTTTCAATCTCTCCCTTAACTAGTAAGGATATCTTAGGATTCATCTTTCGTATCTTTTTTCTAACTGGTTTAGCATTTTCAATAAGGATTATGTTATGTGCCACTATCTTAGAATTAATTCCTAGCATATTTGAATAATTCCAAGCAAAAAGTTTGGGAAATTCTTGAAGCATTTAAGTTGCATGGTCTTCTTGTTCATCTTCATCAAGGAACTTTCCTATCTTTATCACTTTCTCCTTATTGTTAATATCCATTGGTATGTCGATTGTATCTCCCAAAGGAAGTGCACTTTGTTTTGGAAATTCAGAGTTGTATTCTTTGTTGTCCTTGTCAATCTCATTACTTTCCTTTTCTCTGTCATTTTTCTTAGCACTAATCATAGCACATGTAACCCATTTCTTTTTAGGAGTGGATGGTTTGTCATAAATTCCTAGCATTTCTTTCAAGGCTTCATCATCTTCAAAGTATTCCTATGATGGTTCACAAGTCATATCAAGCAATTCAGGATGCTTCAAGGTGAGAGTTGTTTTAGGATTACATGTGATGGAATTGATGTTCAACGAGGGTCTTTTGTTTGCTTGCATTAATTTAGAAGGGTATGTGTAGGATCATGATGGGCCAAAAAGTGGCGATATGATGGACCTATATGTAGAGAATGTGGTTGATGACTTTTTTTTACCCAAAATTGATGAAACAAAAATGGTTTTTAAAGGATATTTTCAGCTTTCCACCAATATAAATTATGCTTTACTTTGAATTTAATAAATAATTATTGTTCATTTTCTATTTGAATTACATCTTAAGTCCTGATTGATAGGTTGAATGAAAAAAATTTATAGCTTTCAAATGGTATCACATTTTTTGAATCCAAAACATGTGTCACATTCTATGCTTCACATACTATAGGATTAAAAAAAGAAAAATTGAATTTCATGAATTTTTGACCAAGTTAAGGTGGTTAGACATACGATTTTTTATATTTTTAAAAGTTGTAATAAAAATTCATAATTAATTATTTACTTGGAAAAAATTACAAAAAATATGCATCACATTTTAACATGAGTCCTCTACTTATATATAAAATCTTTAAAAAAAAATATTATCATTTTATTGTAGTTAGGTGGTCTACACCTACTTCTTATTTTCTCCCTAAATTTAAGTATTAATTGATTGAAATTTCAAACTTTCACCAAATAGATTTTAAAAAAACCTAGTAGTTTAGAAACTACATTCAATTTTCTACATATTCTATTCTTAAATATTTTTGAAATAATATAGATAACTTACTCAAATTTTTACGTCAAGATTCCTAAATCTGATTTTTCTGAATTTTTTGCCACTTAAGGGCCTATTTTTTCCATGATGATCCTGCACATACCCAGAAGGATGGAAACCACTTTTTTTTCTTGCATGTTAGGCTCTATAGGAACACAGATTCCTTGTTATTTCTTTCCACATCCTTTCCCATTATAGCCAAGTTGTTTCATAAGCTCATAACCTCTTCCATAAAGTCTCTCCATTTCTTTCAAGTTTGGTGGTTGTTGATAATCTATCTCATCGAAGTTTTTGTATAGCTTGTGTCTTCTTCTAGAGTAGATGAGGTAGATGCTTGTGATTTTTCTTCCGAGTTCTACATTGACATCACTATTGGTTGCTTTTGTTTTTCATCTTCTTTTCTTTTTATTATGTATTCTCCCATAAACAAAGGTGTGAACTCTAAGGAACTTCAATCATCTTCCAATAAATTTGACACTGTTTCCATCTCTTATTCTTCTTCTTTCATAGGTTCTATGTTCGATGTTGGAATCAATGTGTTTAGAGGACTTGTCGTTCCTTTTTCAACTTGTAAAAAAATTTTAGGCTCGGGGTCTATTTCAACTTGGTATACTTTATTGTTATAGACATACTTCATTATACGATGAAGAGTTGAAGGAAATGCATGCATCTTGTGAATGCAAGGTCACCCTAAAAGAAGATTGTATGAAATATTATCAGGCATGACACGAATAGGAGTTTCCAAGGTAGCCTTTCCAACTGTAATAGGAAAAGTAATCAAACCAAGTGGTTGCTTTACTACATTGTCAAATCCTCAAATCGATAAGGAGTCAGGTTGAATTCTTGATTTTTGTTGTGAGGTCAAGTCTATCCAAAAGGGTCACACTACACACATTAAGGGTAGAGCCATTGTCAACAAGTGTTCTTTCTATTCCTAACCTATTATAGATAACTATTATCATGAAGGAATCATTTTTCTTTCTTATTTCCAAAGGAGGTAGCTCATGTGTAACTGATGAAAAGTAATGTCTACATTAACTGCATTCATTCCTTGTATTAGAGCTACCACATCATTTGCATTTGTACCAGAGGGAGCCACTACTTGTTGCAAGGTAGTTTGAAGCATAGTGTGATAATTAGGTGAATTTTGAATTAGGTCTTGGATAGGGATATCTATGCAAGCATATTTTGAAGTTGTTCAATAAGATCATACTCCTTTCCACTATTTGAAGGAAAACAAGGAGCACTAGGCAAGACAGGGTTAGGAAAAGGTAAAAATGTTGTAGTTGGTTGTTTTGGTTGTGGATTGTTTCTAGTGTTATATGTATGAGCAATGCTATTATAACTTGATTGCTGCAAAAAAATGTTCATAGGTGCTTCAAGAGTGAAAATGAGTTTGTTTTGATTTTGAGATTTGTGTGAAGGTGGGTAAAGGATAAGTTGAGGTTGAATCACATTAACTTCTCTTGGTTTTGGTTTGTCGTAACAAGCCTTCGTGGATGAACCCTGTGAGGTGAAATCCTCAAGGGCTTCATCTAACATGTCAAATTAATCACTACTAAAAGGCTTGAGAGTTAGGTTAACTTGGAAAAAGAGATTTGACATACTCAAATAACTATGCTTTCTCCAAGTGGTTCATTGGTTTTTAAGTGTTTTTGGTTTTTGTTTTCTAATGAATGCCAAATGTAGTCTAATCTAATTGAAATATGTTCAAACTAATGCTGAAAATGAAAATTACAATAATCTAATTCTATCCACAATTGCAGTGAGTGTAAACTAAGCTAGATTTGATGAAATGGATGTAACAAAAACTCTACAAATTGAAACAGGTAACTAACAATAGAAAACAAAAACACAGAAACAAATAATTTAATGGTAAAAAATGTAGTTTAAAATATGAAACAAGACTAAATCACCCAGAGGAGCGTATGAGTCCCAATTAGGGTTTTTCAAGGGTTTAAATGCCAAATAATAGTCACCACAGAATACCTAGAAATCAAGAAAAATCTCTTGTACTGGGACTAAATTGCCTAGAGTGGTGTATGAGTCCCAATTTAGGGTTTTTACAAATATTTCAAAAAATTCTAACTGAAGGTTATGCTTTTTGGTTTGAATTTTGTCTAGACTAAGTGCAAATACAAATTTTAGATGATATTCAATGATGTAAGAGACAAAAATGCAACCTGTATGCACTTTCACTAATGCAAGATTTATGTGCACTCCAAATCAAAATTAATATGCTCTAAATGTAGGTTCACTAAAATGAAACAACAAAAATAGGGGGCTCTCTCTATCTTTTAGGAGATAGGGTTCCTCCTATTTCACACTCTTGTTTCACTCAAGGAAACCCTAGAGATCTCAATCCAACGATGGAATGAAGGAAAGAGATATGTTAAAGGTTGTCCTCAGGTATGATTAGTGACTAAAGAGGGGTTCACCACCAAGCTAGGGCTTGGAAAGACAAATAACATGCAAGATTATTATGAAACTCAATGATATGCAAGACTACAATAAATAACTTAGGAATGCATGAAATACAAAAAAACAAGTTGAGAAAACACAGAGGTGCACCTGGAAACTTGAATGTGCTCAGAACAAGCTCTGAAACCTTGAAAATGCAAACTTTAGGGCACACTAGGACTCATATGCCAGATTGGGCGTATCAGTCCCAGTTTAGTGTTTTTGGACTGAAACAAGAATTTGGAAATGTTGACTCAAGATCTTTAGAAATCTAGAAAATTGCCTATACAGGGACTCATACGCCACTTGTGGCGTATCAATCTCATTCTACTTTTTCATAAAGTCAAATTCCACATCTGCTCTCCAATCCATGCTCTCCCTTCCCGACTTGATTTCTAGATCTAAACCTATAAGAAGACCTATAAAATAGAATATAGTGTTGATTTTGCTTATTGGGGGTTTGCCTCGGTCAAACCCCTAGTTCGGTAGTTAAACCTTGATAGAAGTAATAGAGCTTGAATGTAAATGTGAACATAAACCCTAACCTTAAGTGTTTCTAAGATTATGAAATCTGAAATGCAATGCAACCCTATTCTAATTTGCTAGAATGAGATACATGAATGAAACATGAAGATGAATGACTCACTTTGGGTGATCCCTAATTACCCTAAAAAGTCATAATAATGTATGTACCTTCCTTAGGCTAAAAGTAGAGTGATAATGGAGGATGGAATCACTCAGGAAACAAGTCATTAGGCTTGGCTTGATGGCTAGTTGCATCTTCCCAACCTAGAATCCATCATGATTCACCATAGGCAACCATAATCAATCCTTGACAATGCTAGATCTTAAATAAAAGTGAGCTTGAAGACCTGCAAAAGCACTATAATGTTGCTCCAAGGATTAAAATTTTATTGCTACTTTCTCTTGAATGATCTTGTGAAATAATGCTCGAGTGCTTGTGAATGCTTAGATCTTGAATTTCTTTCTCTAGATGAAAAAAATGACTTGAAAGCTTGTTTATATAGGAACTTCATCTAATTTACCGTTATTTAGTTCTCAAAGACTGACATCAACCAAAATTTTGAATTAAAAACTTGAATTTCCCATTCAAACCCTAAAAATGGGCCACACGGGACTCAAGTTCTAACCTTTTCTCGTTATTCTTTTGGCTAACACTAGCTAGTTTGGTAGAGCGTCTATCATCAAACTCACTACTATTTAGACCCAAACAAAAAGGCTTTGGTTTGTCCCCAATTTCAATAGCTATAGAGCCAAGGGCTCTGCCTTCCTTTTAGCTTTCTTGAGAGGAGGAGGGGAAATTATTTTCTAAAGTGTAGGAGTCTTTGTGAAAAACCTAGAAGAGGGATTTGTGGATGTGGCAATAGGGGAAAGCCTATTTTTTATTATTTTGGCTTAGAGATTGAAGGGGGGATTTAGGGGAAGATTGCAAGTGATTTTTAAGGAGATTTAAATCCATAGGGGTAATAATAGGGGTAGGGTTCTATTGGGGGTGGAATCACACACAAATTTATAGGGAATAAATTAAGCCTTGATATGTGGGCGAAGAGGCTCCTTTAGCTATGCAAGCTATTAGGTAAGACATCAAGAAAAAGGCATGTTAATCCAATATTTGTGACAAACATGATTCAATGAAGGAAAATGATAACCATGTATTGTATCATATCTATTCTCAAGGGTGAAATACTAGATTACATGAGTACTTACCAGGTTGTAGGGGGTAGGAAATTTCTCTTGGTCATAGTCATTCTATAGACAAACAGGTTTCTCACCTTCCTCAAATAATATATCTTTGAATTTATGATACTTCCCATTCAAAATATTTTCCACCTTGAGACCTTTGCATTAGAGGCCTATGGCTTTAGCAGTGATGCTGGCAGTAACTTCAAACTGAATACCCCCAATGACTACTTTTCTTGCATTCCATGAATTGTGGAATTTGGAAGTTAGGTTATCATCATACCCATGCATTACTTGGAAAAAGGGAGTGAGGAACTAGACTCTTCTAATATTCTTCACAAATCAACATTTTATTTAAGTAGGATGCAAGATAGAGGTTTTGAAATTTTCCTTGGGCTCCCCATTCTAGCAGTAGAGAAAATGCACAAAGGTTGAGGAGAAACCTTTACAATAAGCATGAAACAACAAATGGGAGGGATGGGGTTTGAAATGTACAAGAAATTTTTTAATAAAGAGTAAAAAAGAGAGGGGATGAGATATGGCTCATGTCAAGCTTGCGAACAACTATGGTCCTAGTCTACAATGTGTGCCACCTGTCAAGAATACTATACTTTGGAGGTCGCTTATGTAAATTTAATCTTGAAAGAATGTAGTGGAGAGGATCCCTACATGTGATGCCATTCTAGAAATATTTCATTTCCATAATAACTGCACTTTTTCCAAAAATCAATAAGGCTTAGTGCATGAAAGGATATAATTAGGGTATGTGCAGGATCATGATGGGCCAAAAAGTGGCAATATGATGGGTATGTGGCTGACGATTTTTTTTTTACCCAAAATTGATGAAACAAAAAGGGTTTTTAAAAGAGATTCTCAACTTTCCACCAATATAAATTATGCTTCAATTTGAATTTAATAAGTAATTATTATTCATTTTCTATTCAAATTACGACTAAAGTCCTTATTGATAGACTGATTGAAAAACATCTATAGCTTTCAAATGATATCACATTTTTTGAATCCAAAAAATGTGTTACATTCTATGCTTTGCATACTATAGGATTAAAAAAAGAAAAATTGAATTTCATTAAGTTTTGACCAAGTTAAGGTGGTCAGACATACAAGTTTATTATATTTTTTAAAAGAACTTTGTAATAAAAAAATCATAATTAATTATTTACTTGGAAAAAATTACAAAAAAATATGTATCATCGGGACATGAGTCCTCTACCTATATCTAAAATCTTATAAAAAAAATATTATCATTTTATTGTGGTTAGGGGGTTAGACAGACACCTACTTCTTATTTTTTCCCTAAAATTTAAGTACTATTGCATTGAAATTTCAAATTTTCACCAAATGGATTTTTTTAAAACAAACCTAGTAGTCTAGAAACTACATTCAATTTTCTACAAATTCTATTCATACATATTTTTGAAATAATATAGGTAACTTATTCAAAATTTTACGTCAAGTTTCCTAACTCTGATGTTTTTGATTTTTTTGCCACTTAAGGGCCTATTTTTTCCATGATGATCCTGCACATACCCATTACCAAATTTAAGAAAAAAAATGATGATGCCACCCTTCATGTGATGAGGGATTAAACCCTCATGATTAAATTTTATATTTTTAAAATTAATCTTCGTCCTTTTTCTAAAAATCCAATAAGTAATCCTTTTCAACATCATTCTTATTATGGGTTCACCAACACACCTAAGGGGAACAAATGATACATAATATTAGAAAGCAAATGATACATAATATTATAAAGTTGAGAATCATAAACATACCTAACAACTTAGGAGGTCGACACATTATAAATCTTGTTGTATATATTTGGCGACTAACTTTGGTCAAGTCTTTCATTAAAAATTATTTCCTTGATGTTGAAAAGGCTAGTTTTGATCCCCAAGAGGTCTAATCAGGGTAAGATAAGCCAATATTAGCTGCCTCATTAGTTGCCTTATTTCCTTCCCTATCGGAATGACATATCCTATACTAGGAACAAGTGTTGAGTGAATGTTTATAGTCATATATCATATCATTAATCATCCAAGGCTCAACATAAACTCCTTTTAATATATTAATAATGACCATAGAATCACCTACAATGATAACCTTCTTGCATCTTTTTCCTTTTAATCTCTTAATTCCCCACCAAGTCGTTGTTGCTTCAACAACAATACTAGAGCATACCCCTAGTTTTTTGTTGTATCCTTCAATGAGGATACCTTCATAGTCCTTGATCACACCCTCTGCATCAGCCATGCCAAGATTTTCTTTGGAACAACCATCAAAATTTAATTTAGACCAACCTTCCTTAGGAGGAATCCACTTAGTAGCTTTTCTACTTAGCATTTTGGCCCAATTAATTCACAAAAAATCTTGTATGATGCCCCATAACTATTTAATTCTAATTTCTCCATAAGAGGGAGGGGATTTTGAGAAACCATAGCTAGTTGAGTTGATGTTTTCTTGAAGTTTTTTTATTGAGAGAAAAAACTTGGTGTTGTTTCTTCTCTGATCTCTAAAAAGTTGTGTGCTTCTCTCTTTCTATAAATTCCAAGACACCACTAGGGGGGTCTATTTCTATAGATTTACAATGATGGGTGAGAGAAAGGAAATTTGTTCCAACTATTAACAAAATCCTTCACGAAGGAGGGGAAAACCTAGCAAACCATCAAAGATTTTAAAACATTGTTCTAGACTTCCTTTGTGAACGAAAAAATTAAGAGGAGGTGATCTATGCTTTTAGCATCTTCATGACACAAAGAACATCTATTAATAAATTGAATTGAGATCTTTTACATTAGAATGAATTGCATGTGTTTTTTTGTCATCAATTTTATAACTTTCAATGTAAATCCCAATAAAAAAGGTATCACCAAACTTTAGCCAGAAAGTAATAAAGTCCATCTGTACTAGTCAAGGGGTAAGTGCACCGAAATGGTCGCACTTTTGTGGCCAAACTAACAAATAACGTGTTCGCGTTATTTTTTTCTTTGTAAATTTGCTTTGGTTTTGCCTTGGAATACCAACCCAAAGGCTTGGAGGGCATTCCCAAAGACCAGAGACGTGTTTTTTCCAAATTCAACAAATTTTCACATAATCGGGTTCGTGCTCACCATCAAGATTGCATCTGGTTCAATATCAAGAAAATCGAACACATGGGTAATGTTAGGTTCTTTATTAGCTTTCCAATGATGTAATTTTTTTCACTTTCTAACAATGTTAAGCCTTTCATCCATAATTTCTTTTGTTTGTATGTCCGTTTTTCTTCAAAAAGTAGTGTTTGGTATTTTTTTTGCTATAAATTAACCGTTCATCAAAATTTTGAAATAAATTACATTTTAGAAACTAGACTCCATTCTACAATTTAAAAAAAAAATTTTAAAAAAATCTATTAGTTTCAAAAAATTTAGGGGAGCACCAAAATTCTGCTTTTTAGGAAGTGCCCACTTAGAAAATTAATAAAAAATCAAATATTCATTAAAAATTATCAAAAAATATCCAGTCCTTACTACATACCATTATCTAACTTCTGACTAGAGCGATTTTAAAAATACTACAAAAAAGTCCACCGTGCTCGGGTCACACAAGAGTTGTTATGTTATGTTTTTCTGACAGAAACAACAGCAATTTGTGTGTGTCCCTCTTTTGAACCCCTTAATCTTAACCATTTTCAAAATAAATTAGTAGTTTAGAAAGTAGATTCGGAGCACTACGGTCCTTGTTTTTGTTCCATCTAAAAATTTTGAGTGTAGCTATCCTCAATTTCACGTCCAAGGTCAGTATTTCCTGATTTTAGAAAAAAAGTGGCCACTTAAGCCCCTTTTTTGGGAACCATCTTGGTGCACTTACCCCAAGATGGATAGTAACATACTTAATCTCTCCATAGATAATGTAATCATATCCTTATGATAAAATGGAATTAGTGAATTAAATATAATTGTCAAATATCAAAAACTGTATGAATGTGTCAAAATTTGTATGAGGTATGGATATTAATTGTTGTTTTTTATGATCAAATTTAAGAGCGCAAAAATTAATTCAAAATTCAACACAAAACACAACATATACCCTGGGAAAAACCCTCCTTTTGAGGGAGAAAAACCCAACAATAATATATCCCTTATATATTAAATCTTGAACAATAATGATCTCCTTACAAGGGGCCAATATGAAGGCCTAAATATTAGCACCAAAGAATGATGCAACACAAAAACATAATGATTACAATCTACAACAGTAAACTCTGTCTTCTACAGATTCTCTATCTGCTCTAGAGATAATTTGCACTTGAACAATGAATGAATGTGAATGAGTGAATGGATGCTCAACAATGAAATGTCGTCGCCATTATATACAAGATGAAAGAGAAGGACATGCCTCTTCAAGATCATATGTCGACCTCCTTGAAAATATATGATCCCAATAACATGAAGTCGGCCTCCATAACAAGCAAATATTAAATGTCTTTTAAATAAGAGATGTGACTCTTCAAGATGAAAGCGAATCTCCTCAAGTTGGCCATGAGCAAGGTATAAGATGAAGTGCCTCTTCATCGAATATAATCTTTACAATTCAAATAGCCATTAGGCTATAATTTGACTTGCCTTCAGATAAAGTCGTGCAGATCTGGAAGAAGCAGCCCGACATTGCTAAACATCAACACTCCCTCTCAGCTAAGAATGATGCTTCCAGCTATATAAGACATATCACCTCATCGCGATGTCTACCACAATGGATGCACCAATATGTGGAAAAGAAAGATATCACCTCATCATGATATCAACCATCATGGCTACTCCCATAGATGGTATGTACAAGTGCCCACCACTCAATGTGATGTTGTCACCTCATCATGACGTTCACCATGGCTCTCCCAGAGGGTGAAAACACAAGTACATGAAAATCATAATGGAATCTCTCACATGATGCTGCCATGGAGTCACACACATGACATCCACCATGGCTCTCTTAGAGGGTGGAATCGATGGATTTCACCTTGAACTTCTCTCACAGAGAACTCATTAATCAAGGGATTTCACCTCAAACTTCTCTCACAGAGAAGAAGTCATTAATCAAGGGATTTCACCTCAAACTTCTCTCACAGAGAAGAACTCACTAAAGAGGATCACTGATACTAAGACTCCTTCTCAGTTAAGGCTGTATTCTCCACCATACCAGGCTTATCTCAAAAGTACACAAACTTTATCCTAGAGAGAGGCTTGGTAAGAATGTTTGTCGTCGCTCATCAGTGTTGATATACCTCAACTAAAATGCTTTCCTCAATAACATACATTTTAGTTCTGTCATGAAACACTGTATTGATAGAAGGCTCCACATAGCTTAATTAACACAATGGATGATAGTTGGCTCCAACGATTGTCCAACCAATCCTGCAAGGAGCTTCTGAAGCCACACTGCTTCTCAAACTGCCACACATGCTACAATGTACATGACTTCTGCAGTACTTAGTGCCATTGATGACTGCTTCCTGCTACATTAGGAGATCATTGTAGACCCCAAACTGAAATAACATCCAGAGGTGCTCTTTCGATCAGTAACACTCCCTACCCAATTAGAGTTAGTATAGCCATGAAACTCTAGATCCACACCTGCAGAATATCTTAACCCATATCCAACTGTGCCACACAAGTATCTCAGGATATGCTTCATTGCAACTAGAAATATTTGCCTTGGTTCACACATGAACTTGACAAAATGCACTTACTGCAATCTGGTCTAGTATAGATACATCAACAATCCAATCAACTGACTGTGCATAGTAGGATCCACCAGATCTAAACTAGCTCAACCTCCTTAAGCTTCTAAAAATTGGTTTCCATAAATCAACATAAAGAACCAAGATCAACTAGATTACCATCTTCTTCAGGTTTAGTAGGTTCCCTCTGAATCTTCAAGCACTTGCATCAACCTTCTGACCTCTTTTTCCAAGATTGCCTTGCAACACTGCAACCTTCACTTCTTCTTAGTGAGTCATAGAACTCCCTCTTGATCCTTGCTTCAAAGATTGCAAAGAAGACTTCTAGAAGTCAACTCCCTCTAGCCACCAACTCAGTCTCATGGCTACAAGTTGTGACTTCACGCTTGATCATTTCTTTGGTTGGTATGACTTCCTCACAAGATGCCTCAAGCTTTTCATCTCTAATCACCTTCTTGCTCTTAGAATTGTCCTAAAGGCATTTTAGAAAGAGATTACTAATAGTTTATAACTATCCAAAGAAATATCAAGATTGGAAACATACAAGGTTTACTATTTCAAGTTGTACCATGAATACATAATAATTTATGAACAATATTAAAACATAAATAAATAAATCAACTTATAAGAGAATATATCCAAAAGATCAGAATGAAGGGATAAATAAACTTATCTTTATTGAATTATGATGTAACTCTTTCTTGCATCTTTTACTCCTCGAGAATGATAAACTCAGCACAACAAAAGATAATTTGCACAACTACAGATTTCTTGAATGCATTATGCGGCTAGCATATTTAACATAGAACTAGGCCCCTCAATGTACCATCACAATCCATGCACAAGAGAATGGTATGGATGTGATCATCCTATCACAATGAAAATGCAATTCTCTTTTTCATCTTAAAGTCACACTTAGAGACCTTCACAATTGACATGAAACAGCTTGAAATGAATTAATGGTAACTTCAAGGGATCTTATGTCAGATATCACCTACTCAAAAGAAACCACAAACTTTTACAAATTACAAAAAAATTATTGTAGATCTACACAACTCAACAGTCTGAATTTTACCCTAGATTTCAAAAGTATAAACAAAAGGAATACTTATCTCTATATGTTCCTTGAAATCCACCAATTGCACTTTCCTAATCTTTGCATTTAAAGATTTAGATTTCTAGATACATTCAGATTTGATCTTCATGGTTGTCTTTAACTCACAAGGCAGAATACAAAACAATAACCTATAAGTGATTTGTATGCTTCTTTAGGTAATTCCCAACTCCTGATCGCATACCCCATTCAACAACTATATGCCAAAATGAATCTCCTCTTGAGACTGCAACCAGACTCCTACAGTAAACGTCTATGTGCCAAATCTTATTGAACCCTTCCTGATATAGGCATGAATATTCTCTAAGGCCGATGATCTTCAGAAAGAGCACCACCAAACTTGACTTTTATGAAGGTCACATATAAATGGCTAGCAAGCATCCTCATGAATTTGATTCAGATGAGAATAAGAATATACACCTGCCATAATACACATGGCTTCCTTAGATAAGCTACTCTCGTGGATTGATTAGCGCTAGCCTTGAATATAAGCCAAAAAATAAAGTGAGAAACTCAAAAATGTTTTATTGCAAGCAGGACCCAATACACCACAAGGACGTCTGCTTGACACTTCCCAAAAAATTTCATCGATACCTGATCGGAAAAGAATCCTGACACCAAGAGCCATGCGACCACAAAGGTTTCCAATTTCAAACATCATTGAATATGCCTTCACCAAATTTTAGCTTTCACCAAGCAAATATACGATATTACATTTCCAACACCAAATTCTTTAGCGATATCAAATGATATAATCTAGTGCTAAATTTTATACTTAAGAAAATGGTTTCAGACATATACCAAAGCTTCCATCTCTGCCAACATACTTCATCTTGAGTCACTACGTCCTAATTCACTGTCGGCCTCCTTGCAAAGAAACCTGTGAAAATAATAGCTCCAAAAAATCTTCCATTGTATTTCGAAAGCGATCCGAAGTCAATAGAGATAGCCACAACATTATACCTCCAAGATCTCCAAATTGATTCCCTCAAACAATACTCTTCATTTGTTTTTCTCCTGACAAATCTGATCGGATTTTCACCAAACCCGCTCTGATACCGTGTTGTTTCTTATGATCAAATTTAAGAGTGCATAAATTAATTCAAAATTCAACACAAAACACAATAGATACCTTGGGAAAAACCCTCCTCTTGAGGGAGAAAAACCCAGCAATAATATATCCCTTATATATTAAATCTTCAACAATAATGATCTCCTTACAAGGGGCCAATATGAAGGCCTAAATATTAGCACCAAAGAATGATGCAACACAGAAACACAATGATTACAATCTGCAATAGTAAACTTTGTCTTCTACAGATTCTCTATCTGCTCTAGAGATAATTTGCACTTGAACAATGAATGAATGTGAATGAGTGAATGGATGCTCAACAATGAAATGCCATCACCAATATATACAAGATGAAAGAGAAGGACACGCCTCTTTAAGATCATATGTCAGCCTCCTTGAAAAGACATGATCCCAATAACATGAAGTTGGCCTCCATAAAAAACAAATATTAAATGTCTTTTAAATAAAAGACATGACTCTTCAAGATGAAACTGAATCTCCTCAAGTCGACCATGAGCAAGGTATAAGATGAAGTGCCTCTTCATCGAATATAATCTTTACAATTCAAATAGCCATTAGGCTATAATTTGAATTGCCTTCAGATAAAGTCGTGCAGATCTAGAAGAAGTAGCTTGACGCTACTAAACATCAATAGTAATCAAATATAATTGTCATCGGAATCCACTATAAAATATGTTGCAATGAAGATTGATCCAATGTTGGGTAGGTTGGTACCAATCATATTATACAATAAAGTTCCTGTGTGATCGTGAGATGTGTATCAAAATAAATAAACAAATCACACAAAATGAAACATTAAACTAAAGCAAGCAAGATAATTGAATTCAATCAAACAAACAGAGCTTCTTCAAAACCGTTCCATTTTTCTCTATCTCTAGGGATTTGTTTGAAACTGTTGCTCTCAGATTGTGTAAGCAAAGCTTCTCCGAATGGCAAACTGTAGAATGAGTGTGCAAAGGAAAGTGCTTCTCTATCCTATATGCTGGTGGAGTGAAAATACTGATACAGATATGCACAGGGGCTGTGAATTATGAATGCTATGATATGAGGTGAATAGGCCATGATATGGAATGATTCTATGCTATGCTATGATGCTAGAATGCTATGAATACTAGAAGGCTATGCTATTGCAAATTGGCTATAATTTTTCTGCATGAAAGCTTCTCTGTCATTTCAAAGACCCGGCAGTCCTTTTTATAGCTTTTTACAGGCAAGAGCCTAGCTAGCAAAGATCAATGGTTATGAGATTGTCTGGTAGATTTGAATGGTAAGAGATGGAGAGGTTGAGAGGAAGATGGAGGATGTTGGGAGGTTGGAGAGAAGAATGGAGCCTTGTCTTCAACCCACAGGAACAAGCATGCACAGGAACAGAGAAATTAATTTTCTGTTTTGGAAGTTCGTTTCACGGTTGTTGAAGATAATCCCAAATTAATTAAATAAATAAATTTATTTAATTTCATTTATGTGAGTTTAATTTTTTTGATTTAAAGACTATAGAAGATTTAATTAAATATTTAGGAATATTTAATTGTGATGTGACTTTAGAAGAATTTGAAATATTTGGAATATGGAATTGTGATAGACTTTAGAGGAATTAATTAAATATTTGGGATATTTAATTATAAATGGAATTTAGAAGATTAAATATTTAGAATATTTAATTGTGAATGGAACTTTAGAAGAATTAATTAGGAGAGAAGAATATTTAATCTTTATTTGAATAAAATATTCAATCCAAGATTATATAATAATTAATATAAATAGATCGTAATGTTTATTTAATTAATTAAGAAATAAATAAGAAAAGTGATTAAATAAACTTATTTATTTAATCGAAATGAAAGAATGAACAAATATAAATAAATTATTTAAATTTATTTATACACAGATTGAACTCTGAGGTTTAATTAAATATTAAAAATATTTAATTAATTTCCAGACTATGTGATGTGACTATTTTTAGGTGTATACATTTTCCCCCTCTTCGAAGTGATGTGTTTTACGCATTACTTCAAAGAAATTTGAAATTTTCCCTAGATGATGATTGTCGAATGTTAATAGGTGTAAAAGGATTGTCAGGTCTTTGAAATCACAAAGAAGCTTTCATGCAAGAAAATTATAGCCAATTTGCAATAGCATAGCCTTCTAGTATTCATAGTATTTTAGCATCATAGCATAGTATATAATCAGTTTGTATCATGGCCTATTCAACTCATATCATAACATCCATAATTCACAGCCGCTATGCATAATCTACAGGCCATGTGCATATCCGTATCAACATTTTCACTCCACCAGCATATAGGACAGAGAAGCACTTTCCTTTGCACACTCGTTCTGCAGGTTGCTATTCGGAGAAGCTTTCCTTACAAAATCTGAGAGCAACAGCTTCAAACAAATCCCTGAAGATAGAGGAAAATGGAATGGCTATGAAGAAGCTCTATTTGTTTCATTTCGATTCAATTTATTTAGTATTCTTTAGTTTAATGTTTCATTTTGTGTGATTTGTTTATTTATTTATTTATTTATATTCTTCTAATGAACTGGGTGTGAATTGTGCTAAAGCATGTTTATTGCGCTAATACGCTGTTTTAGCCGTGACCTGTCAGAAAAACCTACAAAAAGATGTTAAAATAGGGGCAAGAGCCCCACTATGGGTGCCAAAAATGTGTGATCGTGAGATGTGTATCAAAATAAATAAACAAATCACACAAAATGAAACATTAAACTAAAGCAAGCAAGATAATTGAATTCAATCAAACAAACAGAGCTTCTTCAGAACCGTTCCATTTTTCTCTATCTCCAGGGATTTGTTTGAAGTTGTTGCTCTCAGATTGTGTAAGCAAAACTTCTCCAAATGGCAACCTTTAGAATGAGTGTGCAAAGGAAAGTGATTCTCTATCCTATATGTTGGTGGAGTGAAAATGCTGATACGGATATGCACAGGGGCTGTAGATTATGCACAGGGATTGTGAATTATGGATGCTATGATATGAGGTGAATAGGCCATGATATGGAATGATTCTATGCTATGCTATGATGCTAGAATGCTATGAATACTAGAAGGCTATGTTATTGCAAATTGGCTATAATTTTCCTGCATGAAAGCTTCTCTGTCATTTCAAAGACCCGACAGTCCTTTTTATAGCTTTCTGCAGGCAAGAGCCTGGCTGGAAAAGATCTATGGTTATGAGATTGTCTGGTAAATTTGAATAGTAAGAGATGGAGAGGTTGAGAGGAAGATGGAGGATGTTGGGAGGTTGGAGAGAAGAATGGAGTCTTGTCTTCAACCCACGGGAACAAGCTTGCACAGGAACAGAGAAATTAATTTTTTGTTTTGGAATTTTGTTTCACGGTTGTTGAAGATAACCCAAATTAATTAAATAAATAAATTTATTTAATTTTATTTATGTGAGTTTTATTTTTTTGATTTAAAGACTATAGAAGATTTAATTAAATATTAGGAATATGGAATTGTGAATAGACTTTAAAGGAATTATTTAAATATTTGGGATATTTAATTATAAATGGAATTTAGAAGATTAAATATTTAAAATATTTAATTGTGAATGGAACTTTAGAAGAATTAATTAGGAGAGAATAATATTTAATCTTTATTTGAATAAAATATTCAAGCCAAGATTATATGATAATTAATATAAATAAATCGTAATGTTTATTTAATTAATTAAGAAATAAATAAGAAAAGTGATTAAATAAACTTATTTATTTAATCGAAATGAAAGAATGAACAAATATAAATAAATTATTTAAATTTATTTATACACAGATTGAACTTTGAGGTTTAATTAAATATTAAAAATATTTAATTAATTACCAGACTATATGGTGTGACCATTTTTAGGTGTATACATTTTGCCCCTCTTTGAAGTGATGTGTTTTACGCATTGCTTCAAAGAATTTTGAAATTTTCCCCAGATGCTGATTGTTGAATGTTAATAGGTGTATGCCCCCTTGAACGATGAATCGATAAGATTTTGTTTTTTGTGATTTTTTTTTTTGAATTTTTTAGTTTTTTGAAATTTTTGATTCTTATGATTTTGAAGATGTCGATTCAGCGTTCGAAAATGATGATATGAAGAAATTGACGTGGAAAGATGTAAGATGAAAAATTGATGACTAAATTGCCCCTGCTATGATAAAATGTGATAAAACGCCCCAAATTTTGTTGATTGTTTTTGATTGATTCAACATTTGTGATGATTGATTGATGATAACTGATAGGATTGATAAAGTGACCTTGTGATGCATGAGCCTCACTGATAGGATAGATTTCCCATCATGATGATGTGTTTTGATAAATTTGTTTCCAAGTTTGTTGGCAAACAAATAGTAGTCTGATAAATTTTCTTTCAAGGTTGTTGAAAGACAAACAGTTGTTGATAAGTTTGCTTCTAAGGTTGTTAAAAACAAACATGATTTGATATATTTGTCTTCAAAGTTGTTGAAAACAAATAGCAATTGATAAGTTTACTTTTAAGGTTGTTAAAAACAAACAATAGTTTGATAATTTTGCTTCCATGATTTTGAAAAACAAATAGTTGTTGATAAGTTTGCTTCTAAAGTTGTTAAAAACAAACAGGATTTTGATAAATGTGCTTTCCATGATGATGAAAATCAAATTTGGTTGATGATAAGTTTGCTTCTAAAGTTGTTAAAAAAATTTGATATATTTGATTTCATGATTTTGAAAAACAAATAGTTGTTGATTTGATTTGATAAGTTTCGATTGATAAGTTTACTTCCAAAGTTGTTGAAAACAAACAATAGATTTTGATAAATTTGCTTTTCATGACGATGAAGAACAAATGATTTGTTGATAAGTTTGTTTCTAAGGTTGTTAAAAACAAACAAGATTGTGATAAATTTTCTTTCATAAAAATGAAAAACAAATGATTTGTTGATAATTTTGCTTTTCATGATGATGAAGAACAAATGATTTGTTGATAAGTTTGCTTCTAAATTTGTTAAAAACAAACAGGATTGTGATAAATTTGCTTTCAAAGTTGTTGAAAGATAAATAAATTGATATGTTTGCTTCTAAAGTTGTTAAAAACAAATAGGATTGTGATAAACTTGTTTTCCATGATGATGAAAAACAAATAATTTGTTGATAAGTTTGCTTCTAAAGTTGTTAAAAACAAACATGATTGTGATAAATTTGCTTTCAAAGTTGTTGAAAGACAAATCGATTGATATGTTTGCTTCTAAAGTTGTTAAAAACAAACAGGATTGTGATAAACTTGTTTTCCATGATGATGAAAAACAAATAATTTGTTGATAAGTTTGCTTCTAAAGTTGTTAAAAACAAACAAGATTGTGATAAATTTGTTCTCATGAAAATGAAAAACAAATAGTTTGATAAGTTTGCTTCTAAAGTTGTTAAAAACAAACAGGATTGTGATAAATTTGTTCTCATGAAAATGAAAAATAAATAGTTTGATAAGTTTGCTTCTAAAGTTGTTAAAAACAAACACGATGTTGATAAATTTGTCTTAAAAGTTGTTGAAAACAAATAGTTGAATGATGTAGTCCGATTGGATTGATTTGATTGATTTGATGATCCATTTTGATTTGAATGATGGTATGATCTTTTGATGTTATTGACGGTTTGATCTTCTAATGTAAGAGTACGTGGTGTGAGACCAACAACATCTGGGGGTAGCACCTCAGTGTTTTCATGTGAGCAGCTTTGATTTTTTTTTTTATTGAGACATTGTATACTTTGCCAGCTTTTGGGAAAATCTATAAATGCAAAATGCAGATTCTAACATGAATGCAATCTATACTGATCATGTAGGTTATCCGTACAATATTGCCATTCTGAGAGCTTATTTGTACTTTTTATGTCATCCTAGAGCATTGAAATGTTGAAAGTTAATACAAGCATCAAAGGGTATGCTAGCACCAGTGATGACCTGAGTATTGCTTTCATGAATTTTGATATAGCAAGTTAATACAAGCATCTAGGTATAATTGAACCGAGATGACCTGAGTATCGCTTGCATAAAAAGACAAGAGTTAATCTGTTTCCTATGCAAATTTTGAAATGTCATCAATGATACTTAGTAGAGCATGTCTCGTGACCAATTTGCATAGTACTAATGATTTCCTCGCAAACAACAGACAAAGAAAAATCATACTCCTTCCTTGCTTTTCTAGTTCAGTACATCATTGAATTGCTCTAGAGATATGATATAAAATCAATCAACCATTCAAATCTTGCCTAAAGTATGTCAAACATTATTCAGATTAAGATCATCCAAGTTTGTTGTCAACATTGATGTGTTTTGTTTTGATGTTTGTTTGGATTATGTTGTTTTGATTTCAATTGGCATTGAATAAGCATGTTGTGGTTGATTTGATATGGCAATGTTTGTTGCATTTTGGAAAACCATCTTGTGTCTGTTTGTGATGTTCGAAAATCCCATTGCCCCTCTATTGTTCAGTCTATGTTGTTGCCCCCAGTGTAAACACAACCTAACGATTATGGATTTGTACAAATTTCATCAAGCCATGATGAAACATAAGGATTCTCGTTGTATGATATGGATATGAAAGATCTGTACAGATGATAGATATGGATGGATGATGCTGAAAGTGAATACGAGACATAAGCTAATAGGTGGAGGAGCCTATTTTGATCACAAGTAGCGCCTGTTTGCCAGGTTTTCACCATGTATTTTTATTGCACTTTTTCAAAACTTTTTCTAATTTTTATGGATTTTTTCAGGACTTTTTCTAATTTTTTTGAAATTTTTTTAGGACTTTTTCTGATTTTTATGTATGATTGCTTTTTAGGATTTTTTTTGAAAGACATTTAAGATGGAATGTGATGACCAATTGAAGAAACAAGATTCCCCACAATATAAGAGAAGATGCATGACAAGGGATATGGTATGGAAGAGTTGGATGAAGTGAATAGAATAAGATGTATGATGTTCAAGAAGATCCTTAACCTTGTCAAGATCAAAGGTGGAAATGTAAGGAATGGGCATAGAAAGGATAATGACCATGAATGATAAGATGGATGAAACTTGTCCCTAAGTATAGAGTGCAAGAGGAATATGGAAGATAGGATATGGATGATAGAGGAGATGGAGGAAGGACTTAAGCATCAAGTTTCACAACCAAATATCCCTCTAATAAACCATGGCAATGGGAATTAGAATCCTAAATGTTGGCAGATTAATGATATGATGGAAGAATCTAAGGACTTATGCAAAAGTTTGGATTAAAGGAGAATGATGGGGTATGAATGTTGGATAGTGGATAGGAGGTTGGAAGGCCTGCTGATGGATAGATGGAAAGGTTGGAAAGATCAACATTGGCACACACCTTGAAAGGCAGTGGAGTGATGAAGGAAAAATGGATTTGGAAGGTGATAAGTTATTAGATGGAAAATTGGAGGAAGCTTTTGGATTAGCAAATTTGGATGCCAATTTAGACTTTATTGCTTCTATGAGACTTTTAGGAATCCACATGAATTTTGACTTTGAGTTTTGCTTTGTGGACCTTTATGGCCTTTGAAATTTTTCTTTTTGATTTATGGACCTTTGTGGTCTTTGAAAATTTCCTTTTTTTCTTTGATGAGCCTTTGTGGCCTTTTAGATTTTTCTTTTGATTTTGGATCAAATTTTCTTTTATTTTTGCATGTCTCTTTGAGGAGACATTTTGATGCTTTGATACATGTGGATTTTGATATAGAAGCTTTTGATATTTGGCACCCAAATTGCTTCCAAGAGCAATGGGAGGGGTGGATTGAGGTGAATGATATGGAGGTATGATGGATGAGTTAATGAAGGAATAATTTTGAAAGTGGATAAGGATGTGTGCCTTTGTTGTTCTTGAGAAATAGGATATGGACCTAGGATAGAAGGAAGGTTTGATGGACTAAGATGAGGACCTAGGATAGATGGAAGGTGTGATGAACTAGAATGGGGACCTAGGATAGATGGAAGGTTTGATGGACTAGGACACTTAGGTGTATAACCAAGGCCGTGATGATATGGGTTTCTTTGAACAGAAAGGGGTTCTAGGATACCTTGCTCATGAAGGCCTAATCCTTTTCCTTTGTAATTCATACTTTGACACATTCCTTTACCAATGGGATATGTATTGTTTGTAAAACAAGATGCAAGTCCATTTTGAGGAGGATATGATATGGATGAGAGGATAGGTGTTGGAAGTAAACCAGAATGAATAAAGGTGGAGGATTCCAATTTATAGGTGTAGGGTTCATGGATAACTTGAATAGGTGTGATAGGCTCTTGACATAGGGATGATGGGGTGTTTTGATCTTGACTTGGAAAAGGATTATGAAGTGGTATGAAAGGCATATCTTGATCATGAGAAGGATAATCCTCTTCATGGGATGAAAGGGTATCATTGAATGAAAGAATATATTGATCTTGATGAGGAAGGGAATCGTGAGATTTTGTAGAAATCATATCTTGATCATCAATTGATAAGACATCATTAAATAGGACGAAAGAAATATCATGCTCTTGTGATGCAATAGAATCATGGGATGGCATGGATTGATTAGATGATGTGGAAGAACTTGGAAGAACATTTTATTCTTGAGATGGAAGAGGATTATCATGGGGGAATAATGAAAGGAGGGGATCATCATATGGTTCTTGAGAGATGGGATCTTGATCAAAGATAGGAAGGGTTTGTAGAATGTTTTGATTGAGATGTGTAGATTGAAATGAATCATTGGATGTAAAGGATATGATAGAAGAAGGTGATTGAATGGAATTGTTATCTTGAGTGAAAGAATTGTGAGGTTCATTTTGAATTATGGGGGATGAAGATAAATGCATGACATGACATGATTGGTCAATTTTATTTGATGGCTTAGATTTGGGCTTCTTATGTAACCTTTGCAAAAATTCAAAAACATTGAATTTGGATGATGTTGCTTTTGGAGGAGAAGAGATTACATTCATATTTCCATCAAAGGACTTTGTAGTTGTGCCCCCTTTTATTTCCTTGATTTGCCTTTGGAGTGCTCTTGTTTGTTGGGGAGGACTACTAAGATAATTTAATGGAGTTTTAGTCTTTTCAGGATCTTCCTTAATTTTCTCCATATTGTAATTAGAGGGCAATTCGAAACCTTGGTTTGATAAGAAAAGAAAGTAACCTTCTTTATCTCGCTCTAACATCTTGTCCAAAATTTGGTGAAACTGTGGATCCTGTTGGGGAAGTTGAATCAATAATCAAAAACTTGTTTGAAAAGATGCACTTTTTTGAGATTTGATCCTAGTCTCAAAAAATGATAAGTGTAATCAATGTAATTGTGAGTTTTGGACAATCTTTACTGAATTATTGTTTTGAAAACACATCAAGTAAGTTGTAGAATAGTTGTCTTTAAACATTAAGTGTATGACCAAAATGTTGTTCAAAAATTGTTTTCACAAGTTTCACACATGATAAATAGTTCAAATAGACTCACTCTTAGTACTCAAGTAGGTCATCATAATAATCAACAGCCCACATCTTAGAACTGTGTCGACTCACACAGCCGTGTCACCCCTGAAAGGGCGCCCATGTTTTTGTCTTTTCCAGGTGCGTACTCAGAGTGATAGAAGTGGATACCGGATCCCCTGAGCAAATAGTCCTTGGCAGTTATATGATGAGTATCTTGGGGGTAGATTCTTCCCTCCCCTACACTATGATTATTATGATGTTTGGAAACTGACTTCGGTTGGATACTACACTAAGTTCATAGTAAGGGTTTCCGTTCGGTGTGGCAAATGATATACTCCCTTGAGAGACCTCCCTACCTTTAGAACAAAGGCTTTGGGGATGGTTATCTTGCACACTACCATCAAAAGAGGGTTTCCCCAATTTTGCTTTAAATTTTATAGTGGGGTGGAATAGCCTAGTGTTGGCTTGAACCCACTTGAGTTGTTCCTCTTGGGTGAGTACTTTTTTCCCACAAGAGCAGGCTCTCTAAAAGGTATTTAAAATTGCATGAAATGAAATAGATGAGTTTGGAATTTTGATCACCCAGTTAAAGGGAGAGCATAGGCCTATCACCGTTTAAAGCAAAGCAGACAAGAGTTCAATTTGAAGCCCAAATAGACAATTTGCTATGCTAGGTGAAGATTTTGCTTCACAAAATCATGAAGTTCTTTTTAGTCCCAAAATAAAATGAAGTGACTATCCTAGGATTGCTTCATTTTAAATTATGTGACTACCCTAGGATTGCTTAATTTTGAATCATGTGACTATCCTAGGATTGCTTAATTCTTTCAAAGTTTTTTTACTATCCGCGGTCGCGTCGGATTCAATCAAGGTATATTTAAATTACAAATTACAATTTGTAGCCTTTTCGAAAGTGTGCTATAACAGACATCACGGCCGCTGCAGGATGAATCATGGGCGCTGCAGGATACTTCACGGGCACTGCAGGATGAATCACAGGTGCTGCAGGATGAGTCACGGGCGCTGCAAGATGAGTCACGAACGGTGCAGGATGAATCACAAGCACTGCAAGATGAATCACAAGCACTGCAAGATGAATCACAGGCGCTACAGGATGAATCACAGGCGTTGCAGGATGAGTCATGGGCGTTGAACTGGGTGTGAATTATGCTGAAGCGTGTTTATTGCACTAATACACTGTTTTAGTCGTGACCTGTCATAAAAATTTGCAAAAAGATGTTAAAATAGGGGCAAGAGCCCCACGGTGGGTGCCAAAAATGTGTGATTGTGAGATGTATATCAAAATAAATAAACAAATCACACAAAATGAAACATTAAACTAAAGCAAGCTAGATAATTGAATTCAATCAAACAAATAGAGCTTCTTCAGAACTGTTCCATTTTTCTCTATCTCCAAGGATTTGTTTGAAGTTGTTGCTCTCAGATTGTGTAAGCAAAGCTTCTCTGAATGGCAACCTTTAGAACAAGTGTGCAAAGGAAAGTGCTTCTCTATCCTATATGCTGGTGGAGTGAAAATGTTGATACGGATATGCACAGGGGCTGTGAATTATGGATGTTATGATATGAGGTGAATAGGCCATGATATGGAATGATTCTATGCTATGCTATGATGCTAGAATGCTATGAATACTAGAAGGCTATGCTATTGCAAATTGGCTATAATTTTCCTGCATGAAAGCTTCTCTGTCATTTCAAAGACTCGACAGTCCTTTTTATAGCTTTTTCCAAGCAAGAGCCTGGCTGGCAAAGATCAATGGTTATGATATTGTCTAGTAGATTTGAATGGTAAGAGATGGAGAGGTTGAGAGGAAGATGGAGGATGTTGGGAGGTTGGAGAGAAGAATGGAGCCTTGTCTTCAACCCACGGGAACAAGCTTGCACAGGAACAGAGAAATTAATTTTTTGTTTTGGAAGTTTCTTTCACGGTTGTTAAAGATAATCCCAAATTAATTAAATAAATAAATTTATTTAATTTCATTTATGTGAGTTTGATTTTTTTGATTTAAAGACTATAGAAGATTTAATTAAATATTTAGGAATATTTAATTGTGATGTGACTTTAGAAGAATTTAAAATATTTGGAATATGTAATTGTGAATAGACTTTAGAGGAATTAATTAAATATTTGGGATATTTAATTATAAATGGAATTTAGAAGATTAAATATGTAGAATATTTAATTGTGAATGGAACTTTAGAAGAATTAATTAGGAGAGAAGAATATTTAATCTTTATTTGAATAAAATATTCAAGCCAAGATTATATGATAATTAATATAAATAGATCGTAATGTTTGCTTAATTAATTAAGAAATAAATAAGAAAAGTGATTAAATAAACTTATTTATTTAATCGAAATGAAAGAATGAACAAATATAAATAAATTATTTAAATTTATTTATACACATATTGAACTCTGAGGTTTAATTAAATATTAAAAATATTTAATTAATTACCAGACTATGTGATGTGACCATTTTTAGGTGTATACAATTCCAAATGTGAAGAAAAATGGATAAATGATATAAGAACAAGATAAATAATATACATCAAAAAATAAATCAATAATTAGACATAAAATGAAACCCTAGATATTCAAAAAATAGTTGATAAAGTGGGTCATAGTCAATTCACATTATGGACCACAAACCTAGAGAAGAATAAAGCTATGAAGGAAAAATATGAAAGGAAAATCAAGCCCTAAATAAATCTAAAAAATATTAAAAGATCAAAAAAACAGATTTGAGAAACCCTTGTTGAGAAGAATTATGGCTTAAATCCAAGCCCTAGAGAATTTAAGATAAGAACTAGGTTTATAAAAAAATATTGAGAAAACAGTAGCATTCAATTGCATTCCATGTATTATTAATTAAACAAATGCAATCAATGAAGCACAATAATCGAGATAATGATTGCATTACAACTAAATGAAAGGGTGAGGTGTACCTAGCTCTACATCAATGATGGCGAAATGTCAATGATGTCATGTTCAATTCATATGTCATAGTCTACTAATCAATACCCTCAATTTTATAGATTGTCTCATAATATTTACAAGTTCAATGTCATCATGCTTCAATCCCAAGTTGTTCAGTCTTGATCTTGACCATTATGAAATTAATATGTCACATAGATTTAATCTATATAGCACATATCTTAACTAACATAATATTTTTCTAAAATATCTACTCAACTTTACATTTGTGATAGCTAAATATGTCAAGGTAGTATTTATTTACACCTTTGAGGAGATTGTTAACTCGATAGATGGTCATGATCTCCTACATCAGCCCCCTTTCTTGGGCTATATTAATAATTATAAGAAATTTCATTGATAATATCCACCAACATACATATGGCCTATATGTAGATGTAATTCTTTATCCCTTAGATAGTTAAAGTTACTTATAATTGTGATTTTCATCCTCCTTGATATAGAATGTGTAGTAATAGCCTAGTGAATGCCCTTAAATACTAAAAACATAGCATCATGTCACATGTGTAAATTTGACTCATAATGAGTCTTTAAGTACTAAAACATAGCATCATAACACACATACTTGTGCAAAGTTGACTCATAATGATTATTAGAAAGGGTGGGAAAGTTCATAATTTGAATATAGATGTTTTAAATTGAGGATCCATGCTTATGCACCTTAGGAATTGAATCACATAAGTCCCAAGCAACTTAGAAATAAACATATAAGGGTTTATAAAGTAATTTTGAGGCAATGAGTTAATGTATGGAAGTAAATCGAAAAGGAGATTGAACTAAGAGAAAAAAATGTGAAATGTAAAAATAAGTTCAAATCTAAATAAAATGAATACAAATAAAGATCATGCTATGAACCAAACTTAACACAAGTTTATCCTAATTGTCAAAATATAATAATATTAAGACATTTCACTAAAACAAACATAAAACTAAATAAAAAATAAGATAAATATACAAATCTCACCATCCCTAATTTGACAAACTTTTTAAGGTGGCCACTGATGCTGACATGACACACCCTCTGATACCACATGGACAGGGGATTGGACCTGATTGCTTGCCTACAACAGCATGCTTTCTGCCAATCCCCGATAGCCCAAGCCCCCCAAAAAAACAATCGTTGACTACTTACTATTTTGTTCTAAGTGCTAAAGGAAACAGGATGCTTCGATCAAACAAGATCGACACCTTCGAGAGCCACAGGACCCCTTTTCATCTTGGTGGTCCAAAAGAGATATATAATGGTTGCGCTAAAAACGAACACTGCCATTGAAACCATGCAAATAGTGTCCTTAGAGATGGAACCAAGTTTCATGGCAACAAATACCAGATGGCTGCATGCAGTAAAGAGCGCTGCGAGCGCAGCGACTTTTTTGGCTTTTGTATAATTTAAACTTGGGACCGCAACTAAGGCTAGGATTAGACAGAGTGTGAGCATCCAAGATAAAGAACAGGCTATCAGAACAGCTCGCCTTAGAGCTGTATATCCGTCTTCCAGAGACATCATTGTAGCACAATCTGCTGCAAAAATAACCGCCAAGGCTGTTCCTAAATTTTCTCTTTGACTGTATCCGCCAGCTTCAGGCAGGTTAGAGGAACTCTCATCTCCCGTATTCCACTTCAAAGAGAGGTAGTTGGATAAGAGTTGCAGTATTCCTCCATATCCGCCAACTTCAGGCAGGTTAAAGGAACTCCCATCTCCAGTATTCCTGTAGGAGTTTCTCATATGCACCCGAGGCGGCAGCAAGTAGAAGTTATCTTCATTTACCGTATTCCTGTAGGAGTTTCTTGTAGGCACCAATGACGGATCCCATGACGGCCGGAAATAGGAGTCATCTTTATCTACCGTATTCCTGTAGGAGTTTCTTATAGGCATCCATGACGGCGGCAAGTGCCTGTAGGAATTTCTCCTAGGCAGTCAGTAGCAGTCATCTACCGTATTCCAGCAATAGTTTTCCAACTTGACGGCCATTTCTATCTGTCATTAAAAAAAAATTGTGACGGTTTGATCATTTAAATATCTTTCATTTTAGCTTTTATAAACAATATAAATTATCAAAAAATATTTAATTTATAATTTTTTTTAGAAAATTTTCTATATTAAAATATTTTTATTTTATGAATCTATTCTTAGTGTAATGTAAGTAATTTGATTATTTTTTAAAATATATTATTATGTAATTTTATATAATTTTAGATAGATAAATTCTAGTCAATCATTAGAATTTATATAATTATTTCTTGTTAAAATTAAAAATAGTTCAATCTTTCAATTCATCTATCTAAAATCACATTTAAACATCAATTTAAAACCTAACAAGAAATAATTATATAAAATTAAAAATAATTTAATCTTTAAATTCATTTATCTAAAAACATATTTAAATATCAATTTCAAACCTAAAACTAAAAATAATTATATAAAATAAAAAATAAGTTTAATTCTTAATAAAACTTTATTTTATTTTTGAGGAAATATTTTTTTATTATCTAAAATAAGTATTAATAATATTATATTTTGTTTAAATGTTATTGTAATATGGTTGAATATGCATATTGACATATACATAAAGGAAATTTGGCATTTCTCTATTTAATCAATGAATTGTTTCCCAATAGTCCATGGCCTGCTCTTATACTCTACCATCTCTATCTCTCGCATAATAGTCCTTTTACTTCTAATTATTTCTTTGTTTTCATTCATACTCCTCACATCCAAAAGTGTAGCAATTTCATTTATAAAAGCCAAATAAAATTTCAAAGAAATTTAAAAACATGCACCAATAAAATTGGAAGCTCCCATTCATATGTAAAACACCAAAATTTTGTATCTTCAAAAAAATAAAAAAAATAAAAATTCTTGTTATTTTATTAGTCATGGATATCCTATATATATTAGTAAAATTATGTAAAATTTAAAAATAGTAATAAATTTAAAAATCATAAATTTATTAACAAATTTCTAAATTCATAAAAAATAACTCAAAATCTTAAATTTATTGTTAAAAATATTTTTAAAACTAGAAAAAAATATATGAAAGATTTTAAGCTAATTTATATGTTTATAATAAATATTATAAAATTATATACATATATACATATTATTGTCTATAATAAATTTTTATAATTTAATAATAATTTCAGTCTAATAAATTTTAAAGTTGTAATATACAATCTAAGATACAAAAAAATACCAAATGCTCCAAACACACCCGAAACTGCAACTGCTTCATATGCACCTCCCACAACTGCTGCAACTCCTTCATATGCAACTGAATCGGCCGCGCGTATCTGTAGGAGTTTCTCATTGGCACCCCTGACAGCCAGTAGGGATTACTGATAAGCGCCATTGAAGGCAGCATGTAGGGGACATCTGACAGACTTGAGGAACGCTTGTCTCCCATAATCGCAGACAGCGTCGTGAAAGGCTTATCTCCACTAAGTGCCTTTAAGGCAGGAATCGAGGAAAGCTTATCTCCCATTGCCAGCACATTCATATATCTCCTAAGGGCCTCCATATACCTATCTCCCATAAGCACCTCCAAAGCCTGCCGGGCAGGCTCATCTCCCTTAAGCTCCTCAGAAACAAGCATCCGGACAGCTGGGCTTAAACGTCACACACTAAGCTTTGACTGCTTAGTGTGTGGATGTGGGCACCATTAACCTGTTCCGTTCCCCTTCCAAAATCCGTTTGTCTAAACAGCTGCCGTGACAGTCAGCGGTTAGCAGTTCTCCCGCACATAAAAACAAACTATGCTCAAATTCAAACATACTATTCCCGCGCGGAAGTTTGGTAGATACCCTAAAATATTTGCTAACATAAAAGAATAAAACAGTCTAATGGAAAATGGTTATTACAGCGTAGAGAAGACATGGGTGCCCTCAGAAGGCAGTCGCACTGTTTCATCATATCCAACAAAAAGGCCTCAAACCCGATCAATTTGCTTCTGTGCCAAAATGGGAGCTTTGAACCACGATTTACGTATCCATAAAAGCAAAAAGGATAGGGGACTTTTCCGAGATGATGTTGGAAATGATCTGGTGGACATGCTTCCCAAATGTGGAAGCATGGACAAGGCACGTGAACTGTTTTACCGAATGCCTCAAAGAAATGTGGTTTATTGGAATGCCATGATTGCGGGATATGCACAAAATGGATTTATTGAAAAGGCTTTAGAAATTTTCAAGCAAATGCAAATTGGTAGGTGTGAAGCCAGTCGTCGCAACCTTCGCCAGCATCCTCCCTGCCTGGGCAAAAATGAGAGCTTTCGAACAGGTTATGGGCGCACATCAGAGGATAATGGATAGAGGAACTCTGTTTGTACTTGCATCTGCCCTGGTAGACATTTACCCAAAAATGTGGAAGCATAGACAAGCACGTAAACTGTTTCACAAAATGCCTTAAAAGATGTCACCTCATAGAATGCTATGATTGCAGGATTTTCACAAAATCTATTGAAGATGAAGGGCATTTCATTTGTGTTATTTAACTTAATAATAAGTTCTGCACACAGATTGTTTTTGTGAGTTTAGTTTGAGATGCTAGAAAATTGTTTGTGAGAGTTTGAGAAAAAAAAAAAAGGAAGCTCTAATTATTTGGTTGTCATTCATAATTTAATTGTTAATAATTGTTGTTCAAAGACATTTTCATTATTTGTTCCAGCTTTTTTGCTTTACAACATATCATGCATTGCAACCAATACCTTTGAAAGGCTGTCAAATAGTTGTGTTAGCTTAAAATTAAGTTTCATATAGAGAGTAATTCTTAAATTTGGTCAATAAAAGTAGGAAAATGATTTATCTTATTAGTAGGGATGAGGTGTAAGATTGTTATTGATCATATGTAAAAATGACAATTTCTTATTTTTTGGGTCTCAAGGTTGTCGCAATATAAGTGATCTTTAGATTATCTAGAGTCAAAATATTATGCTCCTGTCTATATTCAACTATAATTACTAACTAATCTTGCCATTATAGAGATATTGGTAGTAGGTCAATTTCCTCAGTGATTAATGCCTCACATAAGTTTTCATTAATTTAAAATCACTTCTTGTGATGTTATATAAGGATATTATTATATGTCCCCATAAATTTAATGATATTCTCATCATTCTAAAATGTACCTAGAGAAACAAGATTGTGTTGTTCCCAAATGATGAGTTTGGGATAGGTAACTAGGAGTCAATAGTACAAATGGAGGTTTCATGGAAGAGTTTGGTAATTTCAAGATTATCAAAGAATTTAGCGATGGGTTGGACCTTAATATTTTCAATATTAGGAGACATGTCTTTTATAACAATGTTCATGAGTTTTCATTTAGTTTATTAAATTTATCATTAGGTGGTATGTATCTTAAGCATCAAGTTTTGATACTTTCTTATATAAAGAGTATATCAAGAACACTTTAGTTGTGGAGCCAAGGCCTTTGCCACTACATTTCATGTTCATACAAATGTGGAGCATTGTGGGTATTTTTATTTTAGGAATCATAGTGTGAACTCTTTATCTCATTAATCAATCTAGGAGCTAGTTGCACCTTCAATTTCTTCATATTTTAGTAACCCATGTTGGACAAATGTGTTGGTACTAAAATGCATGATGGTTTGTGTCATTTTTTATAAAGGATGAGGTCAATTATGAGATCATGGAGATAAAATGATCATGATGATACAAAATGTGTTGTTTAAATCATACTCTCCATAGTCAATGTTAATGATCTTGATTTGATCTTTGAGAGGTGGAGTGGTAGGTGTATGGGATCAATGTAGTAATAAGATGGCATAATTGTTGGACATGAGTGGAAATTTTGGTTTTAGGATTTTAATAATCCTCTTGGTGAGACCCATATCTATTGAATGAGGTTCATATCTAATGACTTAGTGTGAGAGTTTAACTCACTCCCCACCACCACTTTGCGGGATATTAAATTTATTGTAAGCTTAGCCTAATGAAAAATGTACCTCAAAGGGAGATTAATTCCATTATCTAATTTATATACCTCATTGTAACATAAGGGTTCTAGGTTGCTACTAGGTGATGAAACCCAAGTCAGCCACCAAAAAGAAACTAAAATAAAAGGACTTATCACTTGCAACATGAGGGAAGAGTATACATGGATTTATCCTTTTGAGGGGATTTTTATTAATTAAAGGGATGAATTTTATTCCTAATTTACTTAGGGTACACATATAATACTTGTTACTTTATGTCTCAAGTCATAATATTAAGATGTGCATATCATAATTTTATCTATTCCTATGTCTCACCTTGGCCTATGTAACCAAGTAGTTCTCTTTGCATTTTTAATTCATATTCACTGTATATTTACATACTTTGAGAGAATAACATTATTCTCATATTTCATCACTCTTGTGCTTTCATTGAAGCTCCTAGATATTGGGTGGCTATAAATTCAACCGAATATTTTATGGTATAGAGCATTCTATACCAACTCTTACATTAAATAGCCATGAAATGAATAATACATTTATAATACTGTACATAGTCAAAATTTTAGAAAGTGAGATAAATGAAAGACTATCCTTGAATATAATTTAGGATATTAGCCAATATTATAATTGATTCATCCAATTTATTAAATTTATGTATATAAAAATGGAAGAATAAGAACCATACCAGTATATATTCACGGTATTTTGACTAAGATAGACACACATAAATATAGGAAGGACCCTAGATTCCTCTCTACGATATCTAAAGATGGTTCAAGATCCAAGATGGTTGAAATAGCTACTCTATTGGCATATAAGGATGATAAAGAATTAAGAGTATATGATTATAAAATTACTACTATAAACATGGGACAAGAAACCAAAGATCAAGAAAAATAAGTTCATTTAGTAGTTTCCATTATGGTCTCAAGGATGAATATAGATAAGAAGATAAAGAAAGAACTGAAGAAGTAGATAGAAAAATTGCAAGCATATATCAAGCAATTGGCTACTCCATTATAATTGATAGATGTGCATCTCTTTCTCCTCTAGTAATAATATACCAACAATAAATATCCTTTCCAGAAAAATGAAGGAATATCTTCCTTGGTGTTCTCTATTTGTTAGGAAATTCATCCTCTCCCAATTTCATCTTCATCGACAAATGTGCATGGTCCAACAAGCTTATAAGGCCATAATTGCTAGCTAGAGGTAAAAGGAATAGCTCCCCAAATTGCACTCAGTTAGGTTGACATGTCATCACACATAATAATCATGAATGGTTTCTCATATGACACCTAACAAGGATATGTTGTCAGGATTTATGCAACTAGATGACTACTTTAGGTGTAGTGAAAATGGATTTATCAAAATCTCTTGGCTAGAGGATAGAGTAGATTTGGTGCAAAAACATAGAAGTTGGTCACAATTAACTTTATTAAAATGAGTTATAAATTGGAGAAGGAAATGGAGTTGACTAAAACATAGAATATTATCATCCAACTTAAGGCCTAGATAAAAGTTGAGAAAAACTCCTAGGGAAAGATGGATGCTAAATAAAAGTTATAACGTAGTACATACTAAGATAAACAAGGCCAAGTTGATAATAGGAGATTGAAAACAAGTGAAGAAGCTTGAGGAGTCATAGAGGAGGATAGATGAAGATACCAAGCTGTAAAAATAACTAATGGAGCTAAGGGATACTAATTCTTAATAATTATAGGTAATTAACTAATTATAGTTGGAGCTTCAACTCACCAAGAAATTGTTTGGGCTAACATCCCTTGTTAAAATGTACTCATCTTATTAGGCCAGGCTTGTGGAGATGATTGTGGAAATAAGTTTTGTTTTGAAGTTCATTGCCTCCACTCAATGCCTAAACATAAAAGTGAAGGATGGGGTGGATGAAGTGATCCTATATTTAACCCCCAAGGTTCTGCAAGTTAAAGTTCTAGTTGAAAAAATCTATGATCTTCTAAATGAGAAGCTATTGGCAATCAATGTGGAAATAAGAGAACAACAATAGTGAAGATGAATGGGGTGGTAAGCAAGAATAAGGCCACACTAAATTTTTCACCAAGTTAGCCACTTAGAGAAGGTCATGAAAGGAATGAGGGAGCATATAATCTCTTTGGTTCAACAAGTGCTTCTCTCTTGATTACTAGCTAATGATATAGTGCTCCAAGAAAAAGAATTGAAAGAAATGCTCATAAACAAAGAACAAAACTAAAAATCCTTGTAAGGATGGGCACATATGTTAAGAATCAAATAAATAGAATAAATCATCTATCTAATTGCATGGTTATAATTCTAAGAAAATATTGTTGTGGAAAGACCCAAAGACATCTCCCATTAAGATATCATTGGATTAGATAAGGTCTTTTAGGCCTTAAAAAGAAAGGAGAGTCCAACTAATATAGAATAGGCATTTTTACAATCAATCTTGGAGAAAATCTAAGTACTCCAAAGTTGAGTATTGTTTAAAAAAAAAACATTTTATTAGTTTTAAGAATCCTCATGCAAGCTTCTAGGTTCTTCCTCACATGTGCTAATCCCTTATGAGTTACTCAAACTGTAGAGGTTTAATATCTATCTACCCCTTTGAGACAATTTTTGGGATAAATATTTTATATTTCCTCTCATTCCTCTTTAGTGCCTTTAATCACCAAGTGGAAATATCATATTTTTCTTTTCAATTTACTTGGTTTTGTTTAAGTTACAAACTTTTTAAATAACTCATAGGTTTTATTTTCGATGATATCATCAACAAGTAGGGTCACACCATTGATCATTTGAAGACATAATAGGAACTAAATTTTTTAGAAGTTGGTAGTTTTGACACTCTTGTTTGGTGCACTATTTGTCAATAATGAATATCAACACAAGGGGTCCAATTTGTCAAGATAGAAAAAGAAGAGTTTTAAAGGACCCTGGTGCATAACTTTAAATCTTTCTCTAACTAATCTAATAACACAAATGAAATTTCAATCAGTTGTCTTACATTGTAACTAAATTTATTGCACAATTGTATATAATATAATGAGCTAACAAGGGCATGTTTCCCAAGTCTTCTATCTTTTGAGAGAAAAGTAAGAGAAAAAGAGCCAATACCAAGTGCTACATTTATTTTTGGTGCTCTTCCAAACTATGTCAGCATGATAGGAAATTACCATTGTCACGGATTAGTTAATGGATGACATGACAAATAATGAGGTGGGTCCATTTTTTTATCAAATAAAATAATTCTTTAATTTTTTATTCATAACATCGATGTTCATTTTGTAAGATCAATAGTATACACATCTTCCAAAAACTTGTGAATCTAATAATCCTAAGGAGTTTTCCTTTTGCCTTTAATTTTTTATACTTGAGCATTTGTATGACCACCAATAAAAGGGACTATTTAAAGCATATAAATGTACATAAAAAAATAGTTGGCACCAAAATTCTCATCAATTTTATTGTTCTTGGATTTGATACAAACTTGCTCACAATCAAATCTAGAAACTACAAAATTGATGTTAATATGGATTGTGGAAATCTAGTAGCATTGAACCATAATGCTCTTCGTAGAAATGATAAAATTGACACATATTTTTCATTTCACCATTGACTATAAATAAATTAGATATGATAAAGAAAAGTCTTCGTTCTAAACTACATTTTGAAAACTATTTTGTTCAACTATTCTTATTTTTAGCATGCATTTATTTTTATTGACCAAATTCAAGATTTGCTCTCTATATGAAACTTAATTTTAAGTTAATACAACTATTTGACAGCCTTTCAAAGGTATTGGTTGCAATGCTTGATATGTTGTAA
This sequence comes from Sequoia sempervirens, assembly GCA_007258455.2. Taxonomy (NCBI): domain Eukaryota; kingdom Viridiplantae; phylum Streptophyta; class Pinopsida; order Cupressales; family Cupressaceae; genus Sequoia; species Sequoia sempervirens. The sequence continues at coordinate 2,774 of VDFB02330117.1, read as the reverse complement.
AGCAAAAAAACTGAAACAAATAATCAAAATGTCTTTGAACAACGATTATTAACAATTAAGTTATGAATGACAACCTAATAATTAGAGTTTTTTTTTCTCAAACTCTCACAAACATTTTTTTAGGAGAATTTGCTCTCAAACTAAACTCACAAAAACAATCTGCAATCTGTGTGCAGAACTTATTATTAAGTTAAATAACACACTCCATCTTCAATAGCTTTTGTGAAAATCCTGCAATCATAGCTTTTTATGAGGTGACATCTTTTAAGGCATTTTGTGAAACAATTTACGTTCTTGTCTATGCTTCCACATTTTTGGATACATGTCTACCAGGGCAGATGCAAGTACAAAAAGAGTTCCTCTATCCATTATCCTCTGATGTGCGCCTATACCCTGTTCCAAAGCTCTCATTTCTGCCCAGGCAGGGAGGATGTTGGCGAAGGTTGCGAAGACTGGCTTCACACCTACCAATTTGCATTTGCTTGAAAATTTATAAATAAAGGCATTTTGTGCATATCCTGCAATCATGGCATTCCAATAAACCACATTTCTTTGAGGCATTCGGTAAAATAGTTCACGTGCCTTGTCCATGCTTCCACATTTTGGAAGCATGTCTACCAGACCATTTCCAACATCATCCGGGAAAAGTCCCCTATCCTTTCTGCTTTTATGGATACGTAAATCATGGTTCAAAGCTCCCATTTTGGCACAGAAGCAAATTGATCGGGTTTGAGGCCTTTTTGTTGGATATGATGAAACAGTGCGACTGCCTTTGAGGGCACCCATGTCTTCTCTACGCTGTAATAACCATTTTCCATCAGACTGTTTTATTCTTTCATGTTTGCAAATATTTTAGGGTATCCACCAAACTTCCGCGCGGGAATAGTATGTTTGAATTTGAACATAGTTTTTTTTTATGCGCGGGAGAACTGGTAACCGCTGACTTTCACGGCAGCTGTTTAGACAAAGGGATTTTGGAAGGGGAACGGAACGGGTTAATGGGGCCCACATCCACACACTAAGCAGTCAAAGCTTAGTGTGTGACGTTTAAGCCCAGCCCATCCGGACATACTTCTGTCTAAAACGCGCGTCCAAAGCCCGCTCGGCACTGTTATCTCCCATATGCATCCTCCTAGCCAGATGCAAGCTAACCTCATCTTCCATAAATTCTTCAAGAAAATTCTTCCGCCAAGTGATTGGTAAAGAGTCAATAAGATGCAATCTTGATAACTTCATGAATCTCCCCATTATTGCTCGTAAGGACATTATATCTATCGGCAATTGGCACAAATTTGTTTTGTACATTCTCACATTTATGATCTTACAAAACGTTTCACTATAAATTTCACTGTATGTTTCACAATAATAATCATCAATATTGAACCAAGAATGCCAGATTGAAGGATGATCTTCTGGAAAAGAAGTCTCAACTGTTCGCGTTGAATAATTTCTGATGAAAAGGAATTTTGGAAATAAGTAACACTGACTTCAGGATTCCTGTAAATCCTTAACCCAAAGAGCATGAAGGTTCATATTCGACTTGGTCTATGGCAAAGAGACTTGCAAACGCAAGTCCACTTCCTCCTGTCACTTTCCAGAGGCTTCCATCACCAACAACGAAGCTTCGGTCAAGAAGTTAAATACCTAAAACAAACGAAGCCTCACGAGAATGTCCGTCAAATTATTATTTTATTATGTAGGCGTAAGGTAAATACAAACCCCAAAGTACGAACATTTAATGAAAAGAGTGAAAATAAATTTGAAATGGGAGTAAAACTTTACAATAGTCAAGATGGATGAACTTTCCAGGTTAATGTTGTTAATATGAAAGATTGTTTTCTCCTGACAGTCAAAGGTAAAACTCAGCATGAGTATTGCTATTCAGAGCATCTAATACATCAAATAACAAACATGACGTAGACTCTTTAACTTTTAGAGGCGCATGCTGGCTTCTAGGCTCTTACAGTTACTATGAAGTTGCCATGCTATTTGTGCACTGCAAGGCATAGTGACCTGATTGGCATCTTAGCCCATTTGTTTCTTTTGTTGATAGATTTCGTTTTCTCCTCTTTCTGATTCCAACAATTCCCGCGTGGGCCTGTTGATTTTGGGGAGCGGAGATCTCAAGCGAAGCCTTGACAAATCATATGTGGCGGAGATTCCTATTTCTAAATAAATATAGAAACTTTCCCACTCTAGATCATCTTATCCTTCCAATCTCTCAGAAACGGACATTCGGATTTCAAATAAATAAACCAGTCTTTTGTTCATATTAATTAGTATTATTGCATTTGAATGGTGCCTGCCGCTTTCCATGGGCTTTTACTATGAAGTTGCCATGCTATCTGTGCACAGCACGGCACAGCGACCTCAATAGCATCTTCGGCCATTTGTTTCTTGCGTTGACAGATTTCGTTTTATACTCTTTCGGATTCCGTTTATTCCCATGTGGGCCTATCTTTCACAAATAAAAATGTGGTTTTCTGTCATACAATTGTAGGTTTGTTTTTTCTAAATTTAGAAGAAATTGAATCACCACTTTAATATATCTTATTTTGTGGATTTTTAATCTTACCTTATTTCATTTAAAGATACGTTACATTTACTATTCAAACTTTAAAATTTGAAGATATGAGATGATTCTCTTTTTGGATTCGCTCATTTACGTTTCTCTTCGCTCTTATTTCCTATTTCTAGTTTGAAAGGGTTATTAGCTCGTCGCAATTGAATCGCAACCAAACTAGATTTATTATTGGAAAAAACTGAGTTGAAGC
>VDFB02330116.1:0-41550 GCA_007258455.2 Sequoia sempervirens | reverse complement strand
ATGAACACCAAAATTTCCTTATATTTGTCTATAGGTTGTAGGGGAGAGATACGCCACATGACTGGGTAGAAACCCTAGCCACTACCTTAGAAATCATGTGAAAACATGTGTACTTCAAATATTAAGTTCAAATCCCACCAAAATGGCCTTGACACCTTATCCATGCCTCCACAATGATGAATCCATGGATAAAGCAAAGAAACCCCCACAAAATCTACAACAAAATCATGGCTAGGGATGGACCTTTGGTAAAGAAGTAATCTGAAAAAAATAAACAAAGTATAGGTGTCATTTTTTCCACTTGGAGTTGGTAAAAAATACATTAAAAAACTTTATTTTAGCTCCAAGAATCAAATTTGGTAGTTGAGGAATTCTCTTCAACATTAATGGCAATTTTTGGGTCAAAACATGAAAATCTAGCAGACTTGTCCAAATTTCCTTTCAGGACTTGAAGTTTTAATAGGAACCATAGGCAGTAGGAACTCAGGATTGGTGGGAACTCAAGCAACATGAGGAAATTGGAACTAGAAACTTTGGTCCAAAAATCCCTACAAGACCCGATGTTCCAACATGACCAAAAGAGGAAGTGTGGATAGGGAAAGAAAAATTTCCTTTCGAGATTCGAAGAAATCAAGAGTGATGGGAACTTGAGCAACAAGAGGAAATTTGAACTAGGAACTTTGGTTCAAAAATACCTACAGGACCCAAATTTCAAAGAGGACCAAAAGAGGAAGTGAGGATAGGGAAACAAAATGTACATTTAGACTTGGTCCAAAATTCCTTATGGGACTGAAGTTCCAACAGGACCAAAGGCCACAAGAACTCAAGAATGATGAGAACTCGAGTGAAAAATGGACATTGGAAGTAGGAACTTTAGTACAAAAATACCTACGAGGCCTGAAGTTCTAGCAGGACCAAAAGAGGAAGTCGGGATAGGAAAAAAATTGGGCATTTAGACTTGTTCCAAATATCCTTTCAAGACCCAAAGTTTTGATAGGACCAAAGGTGATAGGAACTTGAGAGCAACGAGAACTCAGGAAATAAGAGGATATTGGAACCAAGAACTTTGGTCTAAAAATCCATGTGGGACCTAAAGTTCCAACAAGACCAAAAGAGGAATCAAGGATAGGGAAATAAAATGGATATTTGGACTTGGTCCAAATGTCCTTTCAAGACCTGAATTTTCAATAGGACGAAAGGTAACAGGAACTTGGGAAATAGGAGGACATTGGAACCAATAAATTAGGTCCAAAAATTCTTGTAGGACCTGAAGTTTCGATAGGACAAAATGAGGAAGTGGGGATAGGGAAAGAAATGGACATTTGGACTTGGTCCAAATTTCCCTCTAAGACACAGTTCCACTAGGACTACCAAGGCGAGCATGAACTTTCAGTGTGATAGGAACTCAAGCGACATGAGGACATTGGAACTAGGAACTTTGGTCCAAAAATCCCTATGGTACCCAAAGTTTTGACAGGACAAAAAAAGGAATTGGGGATAGGGAACGAAAATGGGCATTTGGACTTGGTCCAAATGTCCTTTCAAGACTTGAAGTTACAATAGGACCAAAAGAGGAAAGAGTAAGTTTTAGCCACCTTTGGGATTTTTTCAAATCGATATTTAACTAAAGCCTAGGAAAAGGAGATCACAATTACTAGAAGCAATTTGAGCATGATAAACTCATTAATATTTCTAAGATCAATTATAATTGATGCGAAATCGAAAAGGAGGCACAAAGTGGCAACACAACCTAAGGAAAAAATCATTACACCCAATGTACTATATTATTTAATGTTTAAGTATCTTCTTGGTGGATACTTTCCTCACTCAAACCTAGTTGACTTTCAACATGTGCTTCAAGCATTAATAACTCTTACAACATTGAAAACATATTTTATAAGAGCTCAAAAAATATTAAATTCTTTAACCCAATGAGCTCAATTGATCATGTGTTCACTACACCATGACCCCTCAACATGCCATCACCATTAAATATTGTTCCAATGCTACATATAACCTTCTCTATGAAAATATTATTCATTTTGAATGTGTGATATCTAATTTTGACAAGGACCACAATATTACAAAAGAAAAAATATTTCTATATGGGAAGTGTACAATACCCTCCCAATATAAATATCTTCTATAGATGTATATCTTGATTTTACTTTGTACATTTTAGCACTTGAATGTGTAGTAAGAATCCAAGTTTAATATAGAATATCAAAGATCTTGAAGGTAATGAGGCCTAGAAAATATTGAGGTTTCACTACACCTCTTCAGGAATTCCCCATGAAAAGAAAGATTGGAAGGGGATTGGCCCCCACACCCTTCTTATCATGAAGGATACTATCTAGATTCAAGGTAATTTTTTGATGAAAATTATTTGGAAAGCTTGGGAAGCCATCAAACCCTAGTTTTATTGGAAAAGAAATGAAATTTTCAATGGGAATTCTATTAATCAATAATCTCCATGATGGTCTTGTATTATCACTTGTTAAGAGGTAAGTGTAGGATCATGGGGGTTCAAAAAGTGGCGATATGACAAAAAAGTGGCTAATGACTTTTTTTTTAATTGAAATTTGATGAAACGAAAAGGGTTTATTGAGAAAATTGTTAACTTTCCACCAATATAGTATATGCCTTATTTTGAATTTAATATATAATTATTATTTATTTTCTACATGCATTATGACTAAAGTTCTGATTGATAGGCTAGTTGAAAAACATCTATAATTCTCAAATGATTTCACATTTTTTGAATCTGAAATATGTGACACATTCTATGCTTCCCATAATATAGGATAAAATAAATAAAACTTGAAAATCATAAATTTTTGACCAAGTTATGGTGGTCAAACAAACATGTTTTAATATTTTTAAAATTTTCTAATAAAAAATTCATAACTAATTATTTACTTGAAAAATTACAAAAAAAAGTGCAACATCCGAGCATGTTGAATCCTTTACTTATATTGAAACTTTCAAAGAAAAAATATTTTTTCTTATACTTAGGTTGGTCAGACATACATCTACTTTTTATTTTTTTCTAGAAATTTTAGTACACTGCATTGAAATTTCAAATTTTTACCAAATAGATTTACTTTTTTCCAAAAAAGGACTAGTATCTTAGAAACTAAATTCAATTTGCTACAAAAATTTTTCTTACATATTTTTCAAATTATGTTAATAACCTATTCAAGTTTTTAAGTCAAGTTGCCTAACTTTGTTTTTCTAAATTTTCATTGCCACTTAAGGGCCTAGTTTGGACCCCCATGATCCTGCACTGACCCTAAGATCATCCTCTAGCTAGGACTCTATGGATCCATTCTTTGAAATTTTTAAAGAATGGAATCAAGTACCTTCTAGATATTTGTTCAAATAGACTAATAAGTTTCTTACTTGGCTTGAAGCCAAAGATAAGTTTCATTTCTCCAAACAATACTTTAAAACCTTTTAGGTTGTTATTGGTTATGTGCTTTTAGATATAATTGATAAGAGTATGGTTCGTTATTTCAAGCCCTAGTGGAAAGATTAGAAATGGTATTTTGGCACACCATTTTATAATTACAAGCCTTACAAGGGACACTCTTAGCTCACTTTACATTTATCTATAGTACCTATTTTAAATTGGACATAGATGTTGCAATCCTCTTTGAGCACTTATTAGTGCATGTTTCAAATAGTTTGGTCAACTATTTTAGTGTCAAAGATTGCTCATTTTTTCTGATGTATTATTTTCCAAGGCCTTCAAGTTGGTTCTAGATTAGCCCATACTGGGATCAAGGATCCTCAATTCCAATCTTCTAGTTATCAAGAAACTCTCAAGCACCTTTTCTAGTTTTGTCCTAGAGCTTAGACTATGTGGACTTGGATTCATATTTTTTCAGACCCATTTGACCTAAGTCATTCTCATGGCATATGATTTTACTAGGGAATTAACATAGAATGCATTCTAAATATACCTATATTTTACATGCTTGTAGAGTCAAAATCATTTTTTAGCATATGGAAGGATAGGAATTCTACTTTATTTTATGGAAATTTAGTTGATTCTAATATCCTACTTTCCACTAAGGTAATGATTTGTTCTAATGTTCTTATGCAAATATAGGTGCAATCCAACAAGGTTGCATTTTAGGTGGAAAATATTCAAGTTCTTTTAGATCATTGGGGTAATGCATTGTGCATTGCTTCTAGAGTTCCTCTAACTTTTACCTCTAGTCAAGGTTGTTCTCCACCTCGTGGGTGTCATCGGGGATGTATTCAATTTTATTAGAGTGAACATAACACACATTCTTTGCATGCTTCATATCCTTTTTTACAATATTTAAGTACCAATATCATAGAGGGGTCTCAACCTAATCACCGCCGCGTTTCTTATCCATAGTCTCCTAGTCATGGGTTAAGTGGTTGGCCTCACACTATCAAATTCGCTTTCACCTCACTCTTGATATATTGCCTCTTTGTGACACTTAGCCTCTTCATGAAGAAAAAAATGATGATTTAAATGATGTTTGGGAACCTCTAATTGAAAATCTATGCCCTTCTAATGTGTGAAGTAAACAAGATAATCAGGAACCCCCTCCTTTAACTAGTACATGAACTCTTGCACCATGTTAGCCCCATTCTAAAACTTGTCATTTTTCAAAAAAATTGTATCAAAATCCTTGTGTTGAGATTATCCTACTCATAAAAACTCTTATTATCCTCATATTTTAAATTATTCATCGATCTAAAGAAAAATAAATTCTCATCTTAGTTATGACCAACAAAAGCAATGATGTAGCTTACCAAAAATTATGAAAATACTAAAATTTAAAAATATGTAATCACTAGTGAAAATTTATTTTATTGGGATGTTCCTAATATTATATTTCCTAACATGGAAATTTTTTAGCTCAGAATGCCTCTCAGTTAGTGAGATATTAAAAGTTCAATTGTCCACAATGTGATTTATAGAAACAATTAAATTTGAAAATCCATTATAGTTGGAGAAAATAATTTGTCAAGGAGGTTTGGGGAATCATTATTGATAATTTTTCTAATTTTAAGACCAACCCACTTCCTTTCTTACAAGATATTAAAACTTTAATTTTTCAATAGGTTGTTTGTGGAAATAATTAAATCAAAGGTTTTCTTTAATTTTGAAGAAATTAGATTCTGGTTTATGGTCAAAATTATATTTTTATCAACCTAAAAAAATTCATGGAAATTCATTGACCCAATTAAGAATTATTCATTTTTTTCTCACAGCCTTCAAGGTTTTCCAAAAAGTTTGTTAATTTGTTTGCAAGATTAATTCTTTTCAAAAGGCATAGCTTTACCATTAAAATAATATCTTTATCAGCAAGTTAGAAAGTTGACAAGAAAAAATAAATTTATAAGGACATAACGATTGATTAAAGGGAATAAACGATCGGATGGAGTGGTTGCAAAGTTGTCAAAAACCAAGAAAGTTAGAATTTGGGCTTTGATTGCGCACTTTATCCCAAATTTCTAACTTATGCTCCCTTGCTCAACTTTTCACAACTTATGAACTTGCTCATTTTTTAGTATTTGTGAAGGAATTCTCTCTTGCTCAAATTTTGACAACTTATGAACTTGCTCATTTTTTAGCATTAGTCAAGGAATGCTCTCTTTCTCAAATTTTCACTACTTATGAACTTGCTCATTTTTTAGAATTAATGAATAGAAACCATTTCTATAACTACCACTAATATGTAAAGCTTGGAATGGTACTACAAATGTCATAATAGACATGAATATAATTTAGATATATGTTTGGTTGAGTCCCTCGATAGAGATGGTATCTCATGTAATGTAATATTTACAGGTTTATGCATAAAATGGACTTGGTGCAAGAGTTTTAGATACTTCCAAGAAAATTCAATCAACTAGTATAAAACCAAATTCCATGACCCATGTCAACATCCTCTTTGAGTGTGCAAATATGTGAGCTTTGTAGCAATGTATTGACATCCATTTAAAATGATAAGCATATGCATTTGTTAAAATGATATTAGAAATTTTCAAGTAAAGGCAATTTTCAATGCATGAGAGCTTAAAGAAGGTGCATGAACTATTAGACAATGCACCTTGAAGAAATGTCATCTCATGGAATGTCAATGATTATAGAGTATACACAAAATGGATTTGTTGAATATCTTTTCAAAGCTCTCAAGCAAATGCAATTGTGATGGGCATTGGAAAACATTTTTTTTAAATGATACTTTTTTAGTTTAACACAGTTGCAGTAAAACTACGATATCTTTTCATTTCTCAATGAAATTTCAAAATTTAAAATGTTTCATAAAGTAGAACAAAAGTATAAAACCAAGAAAATTTTGAATAAATTCTAAGGTATTTGTGAGTAGTTCAACACAAAATCTAGTATAAAGAAGAAGGCATGATTCATTTGCAAGCACATGAAGTGTTTAACAAAGTGCCTCGATGATATGGGATGCAATAAGTAGATATGGATTTGTTGAAAAGGTTTTAGAAAATTTCAAAAGTAAATTCTTTAGGAAGAATGAAAATTTTATGCTAGTCAACCTTCCTACAAATAGTTGCAGAAAGGCATATGGTTGTGTGGTATCAAGAATTGAAGTGAAATTTCATTGTTGAAGAGTGACAATAATGTTGATGCAAAGGATTGAGGTGATGATAGACTCGTGGGGCTCTTTTGGGGAAGATAACTTGGCCAGTGAATTGGATTAAGGTGGAAGTCAATGCTTGGATTTTAGAAGCAAATGGTCATTATACCATGGTTTAGATATTTGGATAGGTACATGGTGGAATCATTGCATTTTTTAGTATAGTTATGATTATTAGAAGAAACATGGCTTCAATAAGGGAGTATGGAATATCTCTAAGCACTTTTATTTAATTTGAAAATGGAGAAATAATTAAATATTCCTATGTGCTCTACAAATTAGGGTGCATCCATCATACTTTGATTGAACCATTGGATGCTTATAAGGAGGTTATGATCTTGAGTATAGTTTCAAAACTCATTTGTCATATTTCCTATTAGTTTGACAGTTTTTGGTGATCTTGGCCAAATAACATGGGCATCCTCAAAGTTAGAGCATATAAAAAAATTAAGGTATGAATGTGGGAAGCATTTCCAATGGGCTTTTTGGCCATCAAAATGGTTCAAAGATGCTCTCAACTGTAATAATGGATATGCTACTTGAGATAAATATTTACCTTGTAACTTTGAGGGTAATGTTGATGTAAATCTTGCAACATGGTAGATAGATTCATTTCATTTGAGGTGAATGATTTTAAGAGAGGCTTGTATCTAGAAATATTGAACAATATGACCTTCAACAATTTCAAAACTGGCATGGTTTCATTAGCTCTATTTCAAGTATCATTGAAAGGTCCCACAATTACTACAATTATGACAAACATAATATCTTATATAAGTCAAAGGAAAGTGTCAATACCATTTCTTTTCATTGATGTTTCTAAACAAAGTGATGATGGCTTCTCAGTAACAGTATCCTCCATGGTACACATACAAGATGCAAGAAGTCTTTCACTAGAATTGTAGTTCCAACCTCAAAAAAGTTGATGACTTGTTCCCTATTTCAAAAGCTATATTTTCTAGTTACCTTTTTAGAAAAGCGATTTGTGTCACTCCTAACTAAATGTTAGAAAATGAACCTTATTTTCAAAAAGTGACGAAAATCCTAACTAAATAAGGTTTATTATTTTCAAACTCGTTGTATTTCAAAAATGTAGTTGAGGTAGTTACTGAGTAGTTATAGGAAGGAAGCCTATAAATATTAGGCTATTTGCATTGTAAAAAGAACTTTTAGAAGGGGGAACTTTTGAGGAAAACTTTTCAGAGAGAATTTATCAAGACTTTTGGCTTGACATTTTGTACTTAAGAGGTTTTTGGAATCGTATAATTTTAGAAAGACAATAAAGAATGAATTTGGTTTGTATGTCCTAAATGTGTTTTTGAGTTAATATTACTGAATGTTCATATATTAAATTGGTAATTCCTTTCTGTAATTATGAAAATCATTGGTCATTTGTTCAAACAATCTATGCAGTTGATGAAATACAATCATATCTTGGTATCTTGGTTTTACTGTGTAGAACTTATCTCATGTGTTGAGGTTTGTTATCCTTCTTTCATTGTCATTGCATATCAAAAACATACCTTATGGTGAAACCCCCTTATAATATGTCATAGTTATGAAATCTCAATTGGTAAATTCGTGTGTCTATCATTGGGGTTTCTGCTGTACATTTTCTTTTAGTTTTATCCTTTTTCCTTTATGTACTTTTAGGTTGAAAGTACTAAACAAACCTCAAAAACTTTCATCATACGAGGGATCTAACCCTCTCAAATGTAGAGGAAGATCATTATTCCATAACGATCTCTCCAACGATTGGAACAACTGCCACTGCTCTTCGAGCAAACAAAGCCATTCTTAGAGATAAAATTGTAGTGACCAATATGTTTACCAACATAGCATAATGACCTATTTATTTGTTTTTTTCAAAATTTTCTCCACTTAAATTTTAGGACTGTAATTTTTTTATAAATATATGCAATATTATTTTATAAATAATATACTTATTTATTAGAAATTTCTAAATACCAACCAATTACTAAACTAGCACTTTTACCTAAAGGAGGTTCAAGAATTCCACCCATAGAAAACTATATGTATGTTAATATGTTAGAGACTACATGTTTGTGCATTGGTGTGTATGGATGACATGTGCTACAAATTCTAGTTGTATGTGGCTAGATTAAACAATTAATAATTAGTGCTAAATAATGGAATGAAATGAACTTAGACAAATATAGATTTTTTTTCTGAAAGAAATTAAGTATTACCTAATTTTAAGATATCTGCATACATATTTAAAACATAAAGCAATGCAAACAAAAAAAAAGAAAGCTGTCATCAAATTGATAAAAAACATTGCAATGAAAATAGAATGTTCCCATTCAATTAGAAAATCAATATTTATCGGGCTATTACATGATAAGTGAGCTATTACATGATAAGTGAGATTTTGGAGGCTTTTACGATTAAATGACAGTTGGTTTACCTTTAAACAACAACTAAAACTTGTTTTCCGATGACTCAACAGTATTTTTTAGGCGTAAGACTTATTTCAGACTCAAATCTCACACTATATGTAACTCAAAATAAAAATCCTGAAACAAAAAATCTCATACTATATGTATCTCAAAATATTAATCTTATAGACGTGCTGATAAAAACAAACCATATAAAGGGAGAGATAAACTGTTATGGCCATAATCATCTTGAAGGCGATAAAACATTCCCTTGTTTTGGTAAGAATGAAATGAATGCAAACTGATAATATGGAAAACACACAAAATGAATGTATTTTGCTTACTGTTATGATATATTCGCCATTGGAGTGAGACATTAATTGATTTTCTCTTCTCAGACTTAAATTGTTTTTTCCCAAACTTTCTTTGTTTCAGTTAGACATAAATAGTTGTGATTCTATCTATTTTATTTTTTAATTATGATTTGTAGATATTCTATATTAAAGTGGATTGGTATTTGAAATATTTATGGGAAAAATGATAGATATTTTTTTTATTAAAATGCTTTAAATAATATTTTTAATTGAAGTTATTTGTTTTGGGTTAATATGGATTGTTTATTAGAGTTAGTATTGATTGTGTTTTAAATCATGATTTATAGATGTTCCTATCTTAAACAGATTGTTATTTTGAAATATTCAAGAAAATAAGGATAGATATATTTTTATATTATAAGATCTTGAATTTACTTATTTTAGTTTAATATGATTTTTTTATTACAATCAATAAATAGCTATTTTAAAATATTCATGAAAAGAGATATATATACTTTTATATTAAAATATTTTATTGAGCTATAAAATATTTTCAATAAATTTGAATTATTTTGGTTTAATATTAGATTGTTTAAATATTTATGGAGAGAGGGATATATATGTTTTCATATTAATAGACATTACTTCTATAAAACATTTTCAATAGAATTTATTTGTTTTGGTTTAATATGGATTATACATTAGAGTCATTATGATTGTGTCTATTTAATTTTTCAATCATAACCTATAAATATTCCCTACTCTAAGTAGATTGATAATTTAAAATATCCACACAAAGAAGGATAGGTACATTCTCATATTAAAATACCTTTACCTCTATAAAATATTTTCAATTGAATTCACTTGTTTTAGTTTAAAATGGTATATTCATTAGAGTTAGTAGATTACTATTTTGAAATATTCATAGAAAGAGGGATACATATATATTTTTATATAAAAGATCTTACTAAACTATAAAATATTCTCAATAGAATCGACTTGTTTTGGTGTGATATCATGAATTTTTAATTACAATCAAGAATCAAGTTATTTTGATATATACGCACACATTTAAATCCTCTATTAAATACTCTCAATAGAATTGACTTGTTTTAGTTTGATATGAATTTTTCATTAAAGTCAATTATGGTTGTGTCTATCTTATTTTTCAATCATTATTTCTAAATATTGCCTATAATATTGCCTACCCTAGGTAGATTATTATTTTGAAACATTAATGAAAATAAGGATAAGGATATATATATTCATAATAAAATACCTTACCTCTATTAAATATTTATAATATATTTGATTTATTTCGATTTAATATAGACATTTCATTAGAGTAAGTTATGATTGTGTTCATTTTTTTTTAACCATGAGTTATAGATATTCTCTACCCTAAGTATATTGATATTTTAAAATATTCGTAGAAAAAAAATAGATATATTTTCATATTAAAAGACATTACCTCTATAAAATATTTCATATAGAATTGACTTGTTTTAGTTTTTAATATAGATTATCCACTAGAGTTAATAGATTTCTATTTTGAAATATCATGGATATATATATATATATATATTGTATCAATTATGACTTGTCTAGATATTTCCTACCCTAAATAAATTGCTATTTTAAAATATTGTTGGAAAGAAAGATATGTTTTCATAAATTATAAGACCTTACTTGTATAAAATATTATTAATAGAATTGATTTGTTTTGGTTTAATATGGATTTTTTTTGTTAGAGTCCATGGATTATTATTTTAAAATATGGGATAAATTTATTTTCATATTAAAAGATATGTACTTCTATAAAATGTTCTCAATAGAATTGACCTATTTTTTAATATGGAATGTTGATTAGAGTCAATTATATCCATTTTATTTTTTAATTATGACTTTTAGATATTCCCTACCCTAAGCAAATTTATATTTTTAAATATTCATGGAAAGAAGATTAGATATATTTTATATTATAAGACCTTACCTATATAAAATATTCTCACTTGAATTCATGTATTTTTGTTCAATTTGATTTTTTTATTAGAGTCAACGAATTGCTATTTTGAAATATTGATAGAAAGAGCCTGGATAGAACTATTTTCATATTAAAAAAACCCTTAGTGAGCTATAAAATATTCTCAATATAATTGAATTGTTTTGGTTTAATATGGATTGTTAATTGGAGTCAAGGATTGCTATTTTAAAATGTTCATCGAAAGAGGGATAGATATAACCTCACCTCTATAAAATATTTTTAGTAGAATTGAATTGTTTTAATTTAATATGGATTGTTCATTAGAGTTAGTTATGATTGTGTCCATTTTATTTTTCAATCACGACTTGTAGATATTTCCTACATTAGGTGGATTAAAATTTTGAAATATTCATGGAAAGTGTTGATGCTTAGATTTGTATACTCTCAAATCCCTAAATTTGGGTTATTCTCTAAGCACCAAGGGTGTCAAACTTAGAGAAAAAAACCTATAAAATATGATTATGAAGGGAAATAATAGAATAATTATTGAGAGTGGGTAATCTCTCCTTCATTTTGAGCTCAACTAGATCCAAGGGGAGTTTCCTTAGAGGTATCCTTAAAAGGAATAATCATAAACAAAGATGTATAGATTGATAGAGGTGTAGTAGTGTCTAATATATGTTTATTCCCAAAGGTTGTCACTAGACCAAAGACTAACCTACTACACATAAGACCTCTTATTAATATGATATGGGCATCATTGCATAATTGCAAGATCTAGGTATGTAGAACATAACTCTCCAAGATAAAAACCATTAAGGCTTGCTATAATATTTTTCCTAGTTGAAATACTAAGTCATGAGGTACATACAAACTAGTTTTCTACTCTTAATCTACCAACGAAAGATGTTTTTCCTTTTAAGTGCATTTTCCATCATTATTTCTAATACTAATGCCTAATCCATTGGGTTATAAAATCACATGATATCAAGAGAAAAAACATATTAAAATTACAAAATAATATGAGATGTGTACATACATACGCCATATATATGATACCAAACAATTGAGGACAATTATTTATCTATCTACAAATTGTGGAAATGCATATATAATAAGGAAATGACCATTAAAAAGCTTGTAATAAACTAGAACACTAAGACATTCTTCAAATAACTATAACAATCATACCAAGACATGTGGAAAGAGAGAACTTAAAGATAGGATTACCCTAAAGATCTACAAATGGATTCATGAAGGAATTTAGTTATAGAAACCATTTATAATGTACAACAACCTCCTTGTGATTTAAAAAATATGGTCATCTATTGACTAGAATTGTAAGAGTTGAAACCCTAGAATCTCCTCAACATTTGCAGTCATGTGGAAGTAGAAATGACTAGGGTAAAAGCACAAACCTATGTCATACTTTTGGCTAAATAAATAGTTTTGAGAAAAACCATTTACTCCATAAACAGTTTCAGGTGAAATAGTTTCGCTCGAAACCATGTGGCTTATATATGGTATAAATAGTTTTAGGAGAAACATCTTCGCCCAAAACAATAAAATCAAAATTTTCCCTTTTGAAAATTCAAATGTGTCTCAATTTACATGCAAGGCTTCAGGTGAAACTCTTTCAACCTGAAGGATTTTGATGAGAAAGGTTTCGGTCAAAGATATCTATGTCACATCCATGTTGGCAACCAAATCATCCTTTTTCATAATTTTCTAAAACTTTCGACCTGAACTGAATATTTCTTTAATCAGATTGGATTTTTCAAAGAACTATTTAAATACCCTTTTTGTAGAGCTTGGAGTCAACAATCCATATACATATATATATATATATATATATTGATTACTTGTAATGTATCTTTTTTTGAAATATTGCAAGTTTCTATAATTAAAAACAAGGTTAATTAGAAATTAAAAAATATTAAAACATATTAAAATATTTTGAAAAATATATGGTGCACTAGAGGAGATAATCCTCTCCAAAAAGGTATAATTTATTTTTTGAAAATGATAAAAAAAATAGATTAAAGTTGACATCATATGAAAATTATCAATTTTTGGTAAGTTTGACTTTATAACGTTTTTACGAGGAAAATATACATTGAAGTTTTTTACAATGCACTAGATATTGAAGTTATCTATTTGGGAAAAAAAATAGAGAAAAATAAAATTGTTTTCTCTTTTTTATGTGACATCAACATGACCTCACTTTTTTTTTTTAAAATTTCAGCAATTCAAACTCTTCTTTTAAATTTATAAAGAAAATATAAAAACATATACATATTTTCAAAAATTACATGCATAAACTTCATCAAGAGTTCTACATTTCATTAGTTTATATAATTTTGAAATTCAAAACATAAAGACCACTTTTATATGGTCGAAGTTGATTTTTTTTTGTGTTGGTCAATTCCTTTATAAAAATGTGACATAGGTTTGTACTTTTAGCCACCAACCATTTTCTTTGAAATTAACTCATATTTATAGTTCTTTGCTTTTCACCGAATCCTTATGAGAATTTGATTAAAAATTGGATAGATCATTAATTTGGCATGCAAACCAAGTCAAAATCCCATAAAATTTGTGATATAGATGGTTCAAAGCTTAGCTGTGAGGACAATTGGAAGCTAGAATTTAACCAAAAAATTAGTGCTAGCATGATTTCCTTCATCATCCACCATTAATTTTGCATAAAGATCCATAGATCTAGAGATAGATATGCGTTTTTATGTGGGAAAATCCTTGTAGAGTAACTATCAGGTCAAATTAGGCAATTTATGGTGTCTTGGGAGGATCTAGGGAGTGCAAGAAGTAATTTGGAAGAAATATAGAAGTTTAAAGCAAAAAAGATGCTAGAAAAAGATATGTGGCATTTTTTGTTAGGACTAGAAGTCAAAATTAAATGATAAAATGGAGGTCTTAAAGTTAAATGAAACTTGGAAAAAGGGATGAAATGAGTAATAGAAGAAATATAGATAAGTTACACGATTTTGGTGCAAAAGTGGATACATGAATTAAAAATGGGAGTGGAATCCAAATGTCTAATTGTAATCTGAAAGAAAGGCTTGGGGGATAGATTTTAGGAAAATAGAGGGGAAAAGAGGATTAGTTGTCCAAAGGTGGACAAGAAATATTCAAGGGAGAGATGAAGTAATGCAATGATGGATGAAGGAAGTGGATGGTGTAGTATGAGAAAATATCTAGATCCACTTCAAATGTCCACATATGACAAGGGTATGAAGGATGATGATGAGCAATATATATGCAATTTTGGCCAAGGCAGACCTATTTAAATTCTTCTTATATTGGTTATAAGTGATGGGTAAATTGAGGTATAGATGCACAAAGGGGATGAAAATCAAGCAGATTTTGGTACTATAAATTTGGGAACTAATATAGGCTCTATTGGATGCATGTGTTTCTTACATCCATACTAAAAATTTGGCTCTTTGGGAAAAATTCAAAAAAAGGGATAGGGAGAGGACCAAGACAATGACTCTTTATCATGTCCAATAAGGTTCAAGAGTGTACAAAGAAAAAACACACAAACAAAACTAAATATATACAAGGCATAACACATACAAAAATAATCCCAATCCATAGTGTCATGAACAACCAATTTCATAAGATACCAACTGAAACTCCTAAGGTAGAATGCACTATCATTATTTTTTTCAATAACTTCATACATATGGCCATGCCACAAGCCATATTCTTCTCCATTTTGAGCATTCAATCAGTAGTCCACTATGATCTTCCATATTAGCACATATATTTTGAGATATGATTCAAATGTTCCCAATTGATTATCATTATGTCCAAGGGAATAGTTCATCTTCTTTGTGCAGAATATAACATACCTATATCCTAGATCATCCTTGAGATGACAAAAAGTGGATGAATATTTGAAATTCACCTCATTGCTCTTACATCAAAACTTACACCACTATCTTCTTGGATGTCATAATTTTATATCATAGCGTATACCTATATTTTTTGTCATGGGAAGACCTACTAGCCAACACATCAATTTGTTCAAGTCAATGTTTATTTTCTTGAATTACAATAATAAGAAAAGTATATGGGATAAATGAGATATGAAAAGGATTTAGGCTTAAAAATATGGACTTATCAAGATCAGTGCCTCCTGAAGAGACTCCATAATTTATGCATTTTTCTTATTTGAATCTTCATCCCAAATAGATGACTCTTTATTCATATCTTCAATAGGAGTGAGGAAAATGATAAAATTAGCAATGGTTTGATCTTGTTCATTATGATATCCCAAGAGAAAATTAAAATTATCTTTGAAGCCTATGCATGTGACCTTTCTATTAAAGTGGCACCTGGTGCAAGGAGATTTATCATGATGGTCAAGTAACACAACTCAATGAAAGCTAATATAATTGGATGAGTAGTATTTGGCTTGTATATGTTTTGTAGGAAAAGTGACCCTAGATCTAACTAGGATTAACTACTTTCCACTTACAAAACATTTGGAATTCAGATCAACAAGGGTATGCGATTAACTTGCAACCTAAAAGGTGAGTCAATCAACCTTGGATTTGAATTATTTTGGGGGTTGGGAATTGATTTTTGATGAAATGCAATGATGTTTAACTGGCTAACTATGAAAATACAATGTTTTGTCATGAATTATGGAAAAATGGAAACTGACAGTCAAAATTGAAGACAAGAAATGAGCAGAGAAGAAAATGGTACACTTATGATTAAAATTTGAGCTTTATTTGGGTGGACAAGGGTACTAAGGGCTCCCTAGACTAGGGATCTAAAACCAAAAACTAAATTTATAGGCCTCAAGTCCCTAGTCTATGGCTTCTTCCTTCTGGATCCCATTTTTGAATCTTTGTCTATTACTGAGATAATGAAGTTTTTGTATCTTGTCAAGTTGTAGGGCTTGAATGCATAAATGAGTAAATTGTATTCAATCTCCTTCAAATCCTCTTTAGATCTATAACCTATACATTCAAAAGGAGGGGAAGGGTAGTGCCATATAGGGTCTTGCCTCAGTCAAACTCCGTATTGTATTTCTACCTCCACAATTCAAAATTGATGATAGAGATAGCTTATCCTTTTGAGGGATAGATACTAAATGATAAATGAATGATTGATCATGGATGATCAACATGGTCTCTTTTGGCAACTGGGAAATGACAAGAAAATTTTGTTATGGGAATATTGTTGGTTTGGCAGTAGGCCTCTCCACGAGCCTTGGGCCCTTCCTTTCATGGATATTTGTGTGCGGAGGTTTGGTGGATTTGTTGCTAATTATATGGATGGGGTTCATTGGAAAAGGCTGTATGAGGTGGAACTAGGTTTGGAGGATCTCTTTAATGCTTTATCCTTCATTCATATTCCTTCTTATGCTCCTGTTGATAAGATTGTGTGGAGGCCCTCATGCAATGTTAATTTTTTTATCTCTTCAGCCTTTCATCTTCAAGTTTCTTTTGTTGGTCCTGCTCCTTTTTGGTCGTCCTTGTCATCCTCCAAATTGATTCCCAAGGTTAATATTTTTTCCTAGATTTTTTGCCAGAATAAGGTCTTAACTGTTGATAATCTGGTCAAGAGAGGTTTTGTGATGCCTAACAGATGCTTTCTTTTTCAAGAGGATTCCAAGAATTCCTTTCACCTATTGATTGGCTGCAGATTTGTTAGAGACATGTGGGCCCATGTTCTTTCTCTTGGGAATCTTAGTTGGGTGTTCTCTTCTTCGATTGGGGAAGTGTGGTCTTAATGGGTGGGACCTTCTTCCGATCCTGCTTTGCTTTTTCTTTGGTCTCTTTCTCTACCCCATATTGCTTGGGGTATTTGGATGGAGCACAATAACAATATTTTTAGGAGCTCGTATCTTCCAACTATCTTTGTGGCCTATAAAATTTGTGCTCCTATCAAATAGAATTTTGTCTCTAGGGTTTCCTTCCAGAATGGCAAGAGGATTACACTTAGTCCAAATGATATTTCTATTGCACAAAATTGGAAGCTACCTTGTGATATCTCCCTTCCTCTCACCAAAGGGAAGGCCTCTAGATATGATGTTGTTTGGAAGGCTCTCCCGGCTAGATGGGTGAAAGTTAATTTTGATGGAGCTATTAAAGGTAACCCGAGACCTACTGGTTGTGGGGGAGTGTTAAGAAATTCTAGTGGTAGGTTCATTTCAGTTGTGGGGCTCCCTTTGGGAACCCAGACAAACCACTTTGTGGAAGCGGCTACACCTATCATGGCTTGAAGATGGCTCAATCTAAATTTTATAAGAAGGTTTGGCTTGAGGGAGACTCTCAATATTATTAAAAAAACTGAAGAATTATTTTGTTCCTGCCTGGAGTGTTGAATCCATTATCGTGGATGCTATTGAAATCCTAAATTCCTTTGATGAGTGTTATATCTCTCATATTTTTAGGGAAGGGAATGGTTTAGCTAATGTTTTTTCTAACCTTGGTGTTATGGGTTCTAAGGAGTGGGATGTGGACGACCCCCTCCCCATTGAGGCTATTGCTTGTTTAAATCATGATTATCAAAATTGCTAACTCAAATGGTGGCCTCATTATGTTTTGGGTTCGCATGACTATAATCATGTGTCAGTTGATTGTTTAGAGTGATGGTGAGCTGGATATTGATTGAGCTAATGGCACCTTGAGTGTTCTCCATATGGGGTTGTGTCCTAGGATCATTATTTATCTCTGTCATAATGTTGTTTCCACATGGATTGTGGTCATTTTTTGGATCTCCCTCTCAAGGTTTCTTCTAATTTCTTGCAAGGTTCTCAAGCTTCTAAGTTCTGCTAATTTTGTGGCTACGTGAGGTGACAAAAATAGAGCAGAGCCTTTCTCTTGTGATACTATTACTTGAAAAAGGTGGAGGTGTGGTGTAGAATGCAAAAAGGTGGGCTTGCACCTTATTTGGAGAGGTTGCATGGAAATAATCTGCAGGTTATGACCTTGTTTGTTAAAGGTTGGAATAATAGGGTTTTTTAATTGGGTGGCACAAAATTTGATGTTAATGAGGATTTCATTGCTAATATTGTTGGTCTCTCTACGGAAGGCAAGAAGGTTTACAAAGATAAGAAAGAATCTAAGGTGGCTATGCAGATTTTCTTCAAAGGGAATGAAGAACAAGAGCTTAAGTAGGCCAAGAGTGGTGGGTACTAGCGTAGCTTGCTCAAAGAACTTTGGGGGATGTTGTAGAGAAAATGGGTATGTGTAGGATCATCATGGAAAAAACAAGCCCTTAAGTGGCAAAAAATTTAGAAAAATCAGAATTAGGCAATTTGACGTAAAAATTTGAATAAGTTATCTATATTATTTCAAAAATATGTAAGAATAGAATCTATAGCAAATTGAATGTAGTTTCTAAACTACTAGGTTTATTTAAAAAAATCTATTTGGTGAAAATTTGAAATTTCAATGCAATAGTACTTAAATTTCGGGAAAAAATAAGAAGTGTGTCGTCTAACCACCCTAACCACAATAAAATGATAATATTTTTTATAATATTTTAGATATAAGTAGAGGACTCATGTCCCAATGTGATGCATATTTTTGTATTTTTTCCAAGTAAATAATTAATTATGAATTTTTATTACAACTTTTAAAAATATAAAAACTCGTATGTCTAACCACCTTAACTTGGTCAAAACTTCATGAAATTCTTTTTTTAATCCTATAGTATGTGAAGCATAGAATGTGACATATTTTAGATTCAAAAATGTGATACCGTTGAAAGCTATAGATGTTTTTCAATCAACTTATCAATCGACTTTAGTCGTACTTCAAATAGAAAATGAATAAAATTATTTATTAAATTCAAATTAAAGCATAATTTTTTATTGGTGGAAAGCTGAGAATCTCCTTTAAAATCCCTTTTTGTTTCATCAATTTTGGGTAAAAAGAAGTCGTCAACCACATACCCATCATATCGCCACTTTTTAGCCCATCATGATTCTGCACATACCCTGATGAGGTACATTACCCTTGAAGGTCAGTTTTCTATAGTTAATGCTTATCATTTTGTTCTATTGAATCATTTTCACCATAAGAAGAAAATTTCCTTTCCATTTAATCTCTTGGCTTCTTTAGAGTATGGTTTGAAGGATCATAAAAGGAACCCTAAGAATCCAGTGTTGCATGTTGGTTTTATTCTGTTAATTTTGGATTGTGCTAAAGCTATTGAGGTTTCTAAGCCACTCGCTATCACTCCTAAGGGTAAGCAATAGAAGCCAACTGTGGAATATGAAACTGTTTCAGAAGATGAGTCGATGAGTATGAAAGGGAAAAGGAAGAAAAAAGTCCTAGAGGAGTAGTTTGAAACAAAGGAGGACAAGGATTATGTTTTGAATTCTTAGGCCTCCATGGAAGTGATCTTGCAACCTCCTGCTGTGGGAAAGCTTGGTAAAGGGGTTTTGGCTCCTAACCGGAAGGATTATGAGACCTATAGTGAGGAAGAGGCTGCTAAAAAGTAGGCTCCTAAAAAATTGGGTAAAACTATGCTTGTTGCTCCTTCTACTATCCTGAAGGATAGGATTGAAATTGTTGTAGAAGTGTCTTTGCCATCCCCTATTTTGGGAACCAAGAGAAAGAAGGGTTCGAAGGAGGGAAACAATAAGAAATTGGTTATTAGGTCAACTAGCCATGTGATGGAGATGCAAGCTACTTCTCCCTTGAATATGGATGTTGGATAGGATGCTACAGATTCTTTGGGTGTGGACTTGGAAATGTAGAATAGAAGGAGGTTTGTTGCTGAGGACATTGCTAACTCAATTCACAATATTCAAATGTCGATAGCTGGTGGTAAAGGTAAGGAGGTATGTGTTAGCCAGGATAAGGTTAGTTCATCCCAGGAGGGTGATGTTGAGGTTAAGGATGTTTTTAACTTTGACCGTGAGGATGTGCCCAATGTTTTGGGGATGGCTAAGGAGGGATCCATTTCTCTGTTTAAATTGTTTAAATGGTTTTTTCATGAGCTCAACATGACTAATGTTAGGGTTCAGGGTGCAGTGAGTAAAGTAGGTGAATCTTCGGTTCAAAATCAAGTTGATGAATTGTTTGGTTCCTTGAAAATTGTTGCTAAGGAAACATTGAAGATGAAGCAAATGTTTGAACAAAGAATTTTGACCCTCAACTTGATCATATGGAAATGATTATTGTGAAATTGGAGGTCAGGGAGGGGACTAAATCTACTATGAAGTATGAGTCTAAGGGCTCTTCCACTCCTATTGAAATGGCCAAGAAATGAATGAAGGTTGCTCCTGGTGAGGAAGTTGGTGCTGGTGAAAGGCATGTGGAGGAGGAGGTTTCGATTGACAAGGTTGTTGGGTTGCAAATTTTTTTGATTAGTGAGGTAAATGTGGGTGGGCCTGGTGCTAGGATGTGCAATAAGACCAAGGTGCAGGTTGGGGTCCCTGCTAAAGATATGTTTGAAGTCATGGAAGACTATCATAAGATTGTGGAAAGCGAAATGGAAGCTACAAACATCCTAAAGAATATGTAGTTTTGCTACTTTTTTCCTTCCCTTTTGGCTGTTTTCATGTTGATGGTTTGCTTTGTTTTGGTTGTTGTTTGTTTTGTGTAGTTATCTTTTTCTTCAATTGTTCTTTTTTGTAAAGGGTTTCAGGGCCCCTTCAAAACCTGTTTACCTCTAATAAAAAACTTGTTGCAACTCACCACTCAGATCTGATCTCCTTGAGGGACTAAATTCATGCTCATCACCTTCAAGGATCAATTACAACTTGACTTGATTTTACTTGAATACCTACAAGAGTTAGTACTCACAAAACAAAATGATCATAAAACATGAACAAACTTACTTAAAAACGTGATGAAGGATTAACATGATGCTTGACCAAAAGTAATGTTGCAATAATGTTGATAAATCTTCTCTTGACTACCCTTGATTGATTTTAGGATATTCAATTTGCTCAATAATTTTTCCCTTAGTTGAAATGATAAAATAACTAGTATTTATCGGAAATTATTCTAATTTCTTGAAAATCAAATCCTGATGGATGACAATTATGATTTTAATTTCAAATAATAAACTATAGATACCAACATATTTAAATTTGGGGCTATTTTAAGAGGGCAAGGGTGTAGGGTGCCCTAGTCCAGATACCACTTTTTTCGGGATCTAAAGTGTTGGGGAAAGATATTAAATGCATACTTGGGTCTTGCATATTTGATTTTCTGATAAATAAAAAAATGGGCCATGGAATAAATAATTTAGGAAAATTTTAGGTGTACAAATTAGGTTCAAGCACATAGGGGGGAGAAAAACCTAGTGTAAAATTGTCAAGTGTGACAATTTACGATCCTACATTATATTATTTCTAGATCAATCAAGTGGCACTTAATAAATAACTACTTGAATTTCATTTCATTCAGTGACACTTGATAAATGAAATTTTATAGGTAGTGTGTTTCTCAATTTAACCTATACTATGTTATTCAAATAAGACCTTAGACTCAAGGACATGTTAAGATTCACATGTTAATGCCATTTTTAATTGGATCCATGGATAGCTTGAGATTTTAAGTAAAATAATAATTTCAATTGTTTCTGTAGAAACTTATAAGTATATTTGCAGTCCTTTAGGGATGAACTTGGTTTATAGGACTTGACTATGTGCTCTATCCATAAGCTTCATCACCCTAAAAAGATAGGGGTATAGTTTTATGGGTCAATCTAGTTAAATTAAATATAGTCAGCAAGAAAGAAATATTTTAGAAACTCATAAATGATATAGGCACAAATATCTCTTTAGTATATTACCTTGTATATAGTTTTCTATCTTGAAACACAAAAAATTAAATGGAATCAAATGTGTATCATCTAATAATCATTTGTATATATACACTAACATTAATTCTTAACAATGTGAACAATCTCGAGGTAAGTGCATAAAAAAAATATAATGGGTGGCATGAATCCAATAACTATAATCATAAAAAAGGAGGTATTAAATCTCTTGGCAGATCACTATAATCATCCTAAAAATATCAAAAGATGGTGCAATTCTTCTAAAAATTTGTTGTAACTAAAATGGTAGATCTTACAATCATTATCTTAGGAAAAATAATAGATCTTACTATGCTAGGAAAATATAAATATTAAAATAATTAGAATGAAGAAGAACATACGACATATAGAATGTAGTAGATCAAATTTTTATTAACTAAAAATTCATATAGGCATACAATGTTATATGTTGGAAAAATTATAATATATGCATAATAATCCATATAGGCTTACAACAAAATCCATATTGACATGCAAAGTTACATATTGGTAATACAAAAATATGTATATATAAGAAATCCATATAGGTATAGAATAAATCCATAATATAATTACTCCTCTTGATTAAGATGGAAGAGTCAATGAACCTTTGGTCAAGTCAAGTAGATGGAGAGACAACTAAGGTGGGTTTCTTTCGAACCTATGACTTGACCTACTCTCTAAGATTTTCTAGGTGTCCACCTAATACAATAAAAAATAATACACATTACTATAGAAAAAATGAATTATAAAATGACATATTAGGAAATAATCACTTACCACCAACTAATAATTGGTCTCAATCATTTGTTACCTCTTTTCGTCTTAGGGGCACACACACAATCTAGAGTTGTGAACCTCTGTGACACTCATCAAAAAAAAAAAAGACTATAAATGAATATCATTCAATTTTACACTAATAGAAGTGGGATCTAAAACATGAAATAGAAATATATGAAATTTGCTAATTTGGATCATACCTCTAACCAAGACATTGAAGATAAAACAATTGCAACAATTCACACCTTCATCATGCCATGAGTATCAAGAGGATTTTGAACTAATGTGATCAACTGAAAATAGAACAATGTTGTAGTGTCAAAAATTGTCACCCTTAACAATTTCACATTATATTTTATCCCTTTAATTTATTGGACTTAATTAAGCTCCTAATTTCCTAAATTATACATTCCAAGGAATATTTTTTACCATTTTTCAAAGGATTGTGTAATACCCCTTTTTTTGCTTTCTGGGACAGTATGTCCTTGTTTGCTTGGATGTGCTTTTTGGTTCTGAGATACTTTATCATGTGTGTGTTATTTGATCGCTGTTTATAGAGCGATAGTCTATTTGTGTGATGTGATGTATCTTATCTGATGCTTTATTTGACATGTTTTAATTTGGTGTAATGATGATTAGTTATTGTAACACATTATTGCATGAGATATTTGTTTATGATGGAACTGTCAGTCTATGATGAGTGTATTGGTGAAGGGGACGAGATCGCATCACTCGCTTGCGAGTGCCCTATGATTCCGCGATTTCCTCTTCACGGTGTGCTTTATTGTATCATATATATGCATGTTCGATATACTCTTTGTTCGCAGGTTGAAAGGTACGGACATCGACTCCACCTGATTTCACAGGTTTGAGCGTGTCCATTGACCAACGGTAATCGATTGGGAGATAATAGCTAGGTTTTCCATGCCAAGTATCACCCTAGTCATAGTGTGTCGTCGGGTTAGTTGTTTTATATGGTTCATTCCTCCTTGGTTATTTATTTAATTTCTTATTATAAAGGTTATTAAATGGCGGGTGTAGTTAAAATGATGACTAAATATATCTAGTTGCAATGTTGAAATGTTATTTATTTTATTGATTAATTTAATTTAATTAATAAAATAATCTAATCTTGGATTAGATTTAGTTATTGATTAATTAAGTTAATGGTGATAAATTAAATTAAGTTAGTTGTTTTGGCATTATTGGATATTTAGAGTTAAATTGAAAAAATGGAAATATGTTTTAAATTGCACTTTTTGAAAATTAATAAGTAAAAGAATTTCTTTTCAAAATTTTGAATTCTTTTTGTAAAAAGAAATTTTTAAATGCATGAAATTTCATTTGGAAAGTAATTTTGTTTTAAATTTCAAAAAATGAAAATATCTCCAAATTGCAATATATTTAATATATATGAGATATTTATTTTAGGGTTTTGACAAATTTGGGGAAAATTCTATTTGAGCAAATAGAATTTCATATAATTTTCAATTTCCAATTTGGGGAGAAAGTTTTGCTGTGGCTTTGTTGGATTTGAGGAAGAAGGTTGAATTTCTTGGTGGGCTGGAAACAGATTTGGAAGCACCATTTGAATCTTTCTATCTTTGGAGAAAAAAATCAGGTTCTTCTTTGATTTTTGTTTCATTTTGAAAGAGTTTTAAATCTTGTTATGCTGTTGGAAAATTTCTAAATGTTGTTTGAAGATCAATGAAAACCCATGTCAAATTTGTTTCAATACTTGCAAACTTCTGTTGAAATTAGGAAAGAAAACAAAACAAGAATCACACAATAGAAAAATTGAAAGAAAACCAAAAGAAATTTTCATTTCAAACTGAAAATTTAAACCCAGTTGTTGTGTTGTCAATTTATTGTTTTATTGCAAAATTCTGTTGTGCAATTTCACAATTTGGCTAAAAATGGAGATTTTGGGTATATATTTATAAATATACCTGTGTATATATATATCCCATTATATATATATACACACAAATATATTTTATAAATATACTATGTTTTTGTTTATTCTGAAAAAAATTGGTTTTAGAAAAATTACACAGAAATTTTCTTACTACAGGGGTTTGCCTATTTTTTTTATTATTTAAAGGATTAAAAAATTATAAACAAATAAAATATTGTTTTGTATGGGAGGGGCAACTATGGTTGTGCACCCAAGCCCAGTGGAGAGCACTTGCGCAACCTCCATAGAGGGAGGTTGGTCGCCATAGGCAACAGACCCTATGGTTAGTCCTCCTCCTATAAGCCTTGAGCCAACAAAAGGTAATCCTTTTTTTTTTTAATTTTCAATTTTTTTATTTTATTTAAATTTTATTTTATATTGTATAATATATATATATATATATATATATATAATATTCATATATTATATATATATACTATATATATAATATTCATATATAATATATTATAAATTAAATAAATGTTTTATTATTATTTATTTTAATTAAACATGATTTGATTTAAATGAACTTCAAAGTTTGAATTGGTTTTTATAAAAATATATTTAAATAATATTTATATATATATTTAAACATATATACATATAATAGTATATGCGTTGAGTATATAATTGTATATATGTTTAATATATATCTATATTTAAATATATTGATTTTAAGAGGGTTATTTTATTTAATGTTGCAAACATTGATTTTATAAGAGAGATGTTTTTAGAAAATTGATTTTGATCATTAGTTGTAATCGAGGAAGTTGGAAGAAAACAATTAGTTTAAGCTTCTGATTTCAATTAACGTTAATTATTTAAATTGATTTCATGCAATATGTCATTGTTTGGCTTGGATTTATGAAATCCTAACGTAGGTGATTAAATAAAAAATTTCCCTTTCGTTATGTAGTTTCTCTCTTTCGTGATGTCAGGCAAAAAGGAATTAATTGTATTTTGGAAATTAAGGTTAGTGCAATGATTAAATATTTGTTAAGGGTTAGGGTTGTAATTGAAATGAATATGGTTAATGTGTTTACAACAACCTGTTTGATTTGATGGAATCTTAAAGTTCTTGTAAATGATTTGTTAAATGTCAGGATTATGTACGTGGTTAAGTTATATGGATTATAATTAGAGCAAAATTGATGATATTAAATATGTGTAAAGAAAAGGGTTATTTTATTATGATGTTGTTATAATGGGTAGAATGTTATTTAAAAGTTCTTGTATTCCATTGCCTTAAATGGTGAATGGGGAATGTTGTTTGTTTTCCAGATTGCAAGGAATAGATAAGGTTCATAAAAATTATATTGTTTAGAACTTATATGAATAGTTAAAAGATTAAGTATATGAGGTATATATGGACTTTGGTTCCTGTTTTATGAGAAAAGATCATTATGTTGAAAGACATCTTTAGTTATTTAAAGAATGTGTATTTTTATGATTGTTGATTTAAGCGAATTCTTGTTGGTATTGTATGGGACAATATTGTTATGATTGTAAATTTATGAGTGTACTTTGGTAGTACTAAGTTTTGCTTCCAGAGGCTAGGGAACTCTTTGATTGAGTTGTTTGTTCTATTTGGAGTGATTTGTTTATGTAAGTCTTCCAGATGGGGTTTCATTTATTTGTATGGGTTGTCGTTATGATAGTCAACCTTTGGATTTCCTTCGGTAGTGCGTCTTAATGTACCTGCTGTTTTCGGTTTTCATGAACGGGATGTTTTGTGCCTCCTTTGATTTAGAAGAGGGTTTTGACCTTGCCAGCAGCAGTGTTTGGAGAGGGTTTTGACCTGTAGCCTCCAAGGTTTGAGAGAGGGTTTTGACTTTGTTGCCTCTAGTGTTTGGGTGGGTTTTCATTTTATGTTCCTCCTAGAGTTGGAGTGATTGTTTATCTTGTTTGTATGCCTTTGGCATCCTTGGTGATTGGTTTGGTGTTGGTTTGTTGTCAAGTAGAAGAGTGGCTTTTGTTAGGGGCCAGAGCCCAAAGAGGTAAACTGGGAAACCTTCAGAAGTGGTTTAATCAAGTGATAACTAAATTAATGTACTTAGAAGTTAGGTAGTTTTTCACATTAATTAAGATAATTGAGCCTCGCTCATGGATGCAAGGGCTTGTATAGACTTGGGATGAGATAGGAAGGCCTGGAATGGAAAGGTCATCTATCTTGTCCTTACAAGAGGTATTTGATTCCGCATGAGTGAGAGCATGGTGTGGGATTCGGTAGAGGCCACTAGGACAACTCATAGTGGGGGCCGGAGCCTAGGAAGATTCCCAGAGGATATCCCATGACGAGCTATGTGATGACACTCTTTCTATGACAACAGTTGGTATTTGGGTTTATGTGTATGGTCTTCTTATCATACTGATCTGTTTTATTTCTGGAAGCAATGTGACCTATGTCAATGATGTTGGAGTTGTACTTGTGTTATCCTTATGGATGTATGGTTCATGTGTTTGGTTGTGTCTGTTGAGTTAGCCTGTGTCTAGGGTGGATGGTCTTGTCTAGGATTCCTTGTTACTATCTCCTAGCATGGGGGGTGAGCCTTCGGGTATCACATGGTTGGGTGGAGCGTGCACCTTAATCTATTGGGTCTTCTTCTTTTTTTTTGGTTGAGATTTCCAGTTGGAGAGCTCATGGGATCCAGTACTTTCATGCTTTACTCTTTTCGGTTATTATTGTAATTTTTAACCCCCTCTTTGTATCAAGGTGGAAGATGTATTTGTAACCTTATTTATTGGAATTACCTCATTCGTAGAATGAGTTTTGTAATATTATTGTAAATTATATTATGGGAAACATGTGGTATCTCTTATGCCTTTGTTGTAATTTTATCATGTATCGAATGTATGAGTTCTTAATTCTCTAAGTAATTAATGTTATGTTGCAATTCATGTTCTTGTTTGGGTTTTAAAGTAATATCAATCTCGTAACCTTAGAGGTTGTGGGCAATGGATAGTGATCTTGCATGTTACTTAAACAAAAACAAAAAATTAGTAGTGAGTAGTTAATTGCAACTTCCTCTAGGGTCCGTGGTGGAAGTTGATTGCAAGCATTGAATAAATGAAAACAATTACTCTTTGGAACTTGATACTAGAAGTCCTAGAAATTTGGGCCAAGAACCATATGCCTAGGGCTGTATGAGTCCCCCTTCTTAGTCAAGACCCAAATTTAAATATGTTGTTGGCCATATTTTATCATCCAAAATTCAAGTTTCAAGTGTCCACTTTTGAAATCTAATTTTTGGTAAATTAGTACAATTACATATAAATGTAGTTATTGCATCATTTCAAATATAACAAGTATTCATGAGCAAGAACTATTATCAAGAGCATTCAAGAGAAATTCAAGAGTAGAATTTCATAGCTTTATTGCAACAATTCAAGATCCTAACATCATGTCCAAGTTTATATGAGTTCATGTATGTTCATGTTCATGTTTTGTGAAGGCTAACCCTTGTTGTAGTTCTCCAAAGCATTCAAGAATTAAAGAAAGAAATATCCATATCCTTGAGGTGATGTGCATGACTTCAGTCCTTCAAGGAATCCATTGAAGGGTGGTGAGTTGTAGCACTTTGTGGTTTCATTGTTCCTTCCTTTCAATTATATGTTTATCATTAACATTTCCATTGTGGAAGTGGAACCACTTACATGGGGTTTGGTTGAGGCAAGCCCCTAAATGGCTCAACATTTCTTCTCTTTGTGAATATGTCAATCTTTGGTTTGAAGAGGATTGAAGGAGTATTGAAGAAAAGTTGTTCATTGATGCATTTGTTGTCACATATCTTGTCAAGACATGGACACTCACTAGTAAAATTATCTGATGGTATTTAGAAAAAATTGCAGGCAAAAAATAGGAGTTCAAATCTAACATCAAAGGACCCCAAAGTCAAATCACGACACCCTATCAAGGAGGTCCATATTCCCCTAGGTGTCTAAGTCCTCTTAGGCATCCTGAAACAAATTTTCCTAAGTAGATTTATTGTCCTCTACACTTCTTAGATCTATCGAGAATTGATTGTTTCTATTTATTAGTTGTCAGGATATTATATTTTATACATTAGGTCATATAGCTCAATTATGTTAGTCATTTCAAATCATTTCCAATCCATTTTCATGACCCTAAGAATGCAGATCTGGGTATGATTGGCTCACCTTCATGGTTGA
Source organism: Sequoia sempervirens (assembly GCA_007258455.2). Lineage (NCBI taxonomy): Eukaryota > Viridiplantae > Streptophyta > Pinopsida > Cupressales > Cupressaceae > Sequoia > Sequoia sempervirens. Next base: position 12,487 of record VDFB02330116.1, on the reverse strand, counting down.
TAGTCAATTTATTCACCTTGATGATTTGTATTCTAATGAAATCTTGGAAAAAATTGGAATTGAACCTAGGTTTCAGACATTAAACCTTAATCACCCATTTTTCTATGTTTCATTTTGGTGAACTTGACATTTTGACATCACAGACTTCCTAAAAATTGCATTCAATCACCCTAGATCTAGGTTTTGCATTGTATTATCTTGCATTTCTAGTTTAGGGTTTCATATTTGCATTATTAAAATTCATAAAAACCCAAAAATATTGCATCATAACTTGCATAATAGCTTGCATTAGGTTGTGTTTCAATCATTTAGATAAGTTTTTAATTCAAAATTGCTTTCAAAAGTGTGATTTTTTGTTCAAACATTGTCATATAATTGCATTTTACTTGCATTAAGAAATTTTGAAAAATAGTTACTGTCAAACCTATTTGTAGATAGGAACAACAAATTAGACATTCAATTTTTCAGTTTCTAGAACCCTGAACAAGGACTCAAATGCCCTTGGGTGACCTTGTCCTTGTATAGGTGCAACAACAAACTATTTCACAGTTCTCTATCTTTGTTTGCTTAGTCTGTAGATACTTGTAGAACTCTATTTTGGAATCAGTAATTGCATGTTTTTAGGCATATTGCATATAGTTCATAAAGGAAAAAGAAAGTGCATTGTTTTTGTTTTAAAATTAATCAAAATCATCATTTCTAGGTATTTGCATTTCAGAATTGGTTAATTATTTGATTTTAGATCTCAAATTTGCACTCATAACTAGTCTAAAAATATTCAACATTGTTGCATACTTGTATTTTGCATCAAATTAGCATAAATTAAGCAAAATTTGGAAAATTATTTACTGTTACAATGGTTTACAAGTAGAATTAAAATCCTTAAGCAATGTAGTACACAGTCAGATTTTGAGTTTACAGAACCCCTGAGCAGGACTCAAACACCCTTGGGCACCCTTGTCTTGCTATTCCTTGATAGAAATTTTTTTTCTCATACTTTTGTTATTGTGTGTCTTGCTTGCTTCTACTGTCTAAATTTTTTTTCTCACCAATTTTTTACGTTTGTTTCCCAATTTAGTGTTCATCTTTGGTACACCTATGTGTTTAGAACTTGTATGAGTTTTACAACCTATTGTCTTATTGGCAATACTTTAGTGAGACGTAGTTCTAAACTTATGGCATCCCACACTAGCTTTACATCCACTATCGATCATGAGTCTACTAACTCTTTCATAACAAGTGTTGTCAATACTCAACCCATTTTGGAAATAGACACCATGATTTTTGAAAAATGCTTAAAAATAGTATATAATATTAAGGTAAATTATGAGGAGAAGGTATAAGCAACTCACTATGGGAGTGATGGCACCTACCACAACCTCTATTGGAAAGACATCTAGTCTTAGGGGATTTTATGATTGTTGGATCAAAATCTTCACTCCTTTGTACGAATGTATCTCTCTCAGAATCTCCAAATAGTAAATGTGAAAATGATGGTCAAAAAGATGATTTTGCACTAACATATAACTTAAAATTTATTACTAGCACATTCTATTTGAATCACCATAATGGGGGCTAGTGAACTCTGATTTCAATGTCATATGTTGTGTTGGATTCATAGTTTTGTCCTTGATCATATCCAGTGTTTACTAATAGATGATGTTATGGTCTCATAACCCTATTGTAAGAATTTTCATCACAAAGCCTAGCAATTCGATGTGGTTAGATTGCTACCCTGATTCCACCTCCATAAAGCAAGTGAAATCAGGGGGCATACATCTACCCTCGAGTTTGGCTCTCTATAAAAGTCAACATGTTTATTTGAAAGCATAAGATGATTTTGAACAGCTAACAAGTCAGTTTTGTAGGATACAGTTCCTAACATTATGATTTTTTAGATAGCTATAGTGGGGGCTTCATTCTCCCATTTATAAATGATCCATAATATCCATATTAAAGTATATTTTTCATGTAGTGTGATTTACTTTCAATACTATAGCTTGCATATGCATGTAATGTCATATGGCTGCTAAAGTGGGGGCTAAATGTAGCATAGAAAATAGTACTCCCTTGTAGGTGATAGTACAATTTCACGCTTAGTTTGGACCTATTTTAGTGACCTTTGTATTTATGAATTTTTAACATCTCCTAACTAGGTACTAATCTTCCAAATTATGCATTTCAAGGACTATTTTATCATTTTCTGATAAAATTGCAAGTATTGAGTAAATGCAACCAATTGTTGTTTTTCTCCTGACACCCACTATCCTAGAAATTTGGGCCAGGACCCATATGCGTAGGGGTGTATGGGCCCCCCTTCTTAGCCAGGACCCAACTTTTAATGTGTTTTTGGTGGCATTTTAACATTCAAAATTCAAGTTTCAAGTGTCAGATTTCAGGATCTAATTATCGAGAAATTAGAGAAATGCTTATAAATACCTAGTATTTTAACCATTTCAAACTAGAAAATCACTAAGAGAAAAAAAGAGAATCAAGATATCATTCCACCACATTTGAATTTGTAGGTTTTCAAGTACATTTACATATTTTTATCAAGTATTATGTCATGATTGAAGGTTGATGCCAATAGAAGAGCATGATGGATTCTAGGTGTGGGAGATGCATTTGGCCATTTCCTTCAACCTAATGACTTGTTTCCTAGTGTTCTCATCTTCAAGCTTCATCCTAGTTGCATCCTAAAGCAAGGTATCATTGCATTTCAAATTTACTTAGGGTGTTTGACTTCTCCCTAATTGGATCTTGTCATTTTCATATAGGAATCTCTCTCTAATACACTTGAGTAAGGTTTACTTGAATTTTAGCTCATAACAACCTTAGACACACATAAGGTTAGGGATCACACATTGTCTTTTATCAGATATTTGGGTATTTGTTGAGGTTTAAATACCAAAATAAGGGTTTGAATGAGGTAAATCCCTATATAGCCACCCAAACCATTCTTTTTGTAGATTTATTGTAGGCATAGATCCAAAGACAAAAGGCTTGCAAGGTAGGAAACAAAAAGTAGATAGAGAGCTACATTTTATTTATTTTTGAAGTTTTGACAAGGCTTACAAAGACCCACATGCCCCTAGGTGTCTGTGTCCTCCTTTACATTCCAAATCCAACTTTTTATGATAGGTGAACAATCTCCAATACTTCTCAAATCTTCTCGTAGTTCAATGTTTCAGTCTATGTACTTTTGGGATATTACATTTTACACATTAGGTCATATAGATCAATTAGATTAGCTATAATATAATCCATATTGGTATAGAATAAATCCATAATATAATTATTCCTCTTGATTAGGATGGAAGAGCCAATGAACCTTTGGTTGTCAAGTAGATGGAGAGACAACTAAGGTGGTTTTCTTTCAAACCTATTGACTTGACCTCCTCTCTAAACTTTTTTGGATGTCCACCTAATACAATAAAAAATAATACACATTAATATAGAAAAAATAAATTATAAAATAACATATAAGGAAATAATCACTTACCACCAATTGATAATAGGTCTCAATCATTTGTTACCTCTTTTCATCTACCTTAGGGGCATGCACATAATCTAGAGTTGTGACCCTCTATGACACTAATGAAAAAATAAAATAGACTATAGATGAATATCACTCAATTTTACACAAATAGATGTGGGATAAAACATGAAATAGAAATATAGGAAATTTACTAATTTGGCTCATACCTCTATCCAAGGCATTGAAGATAAAATAATTACAACAATTCCCACCTCCATTGTGCCATGAATTTTAAGAGGAGTTTGAACTAATGTCATCAACTAAAAATATAATAATGTTGTTGTAGTGTCAGAAATTGTCACCCTTAACAATTTCACATTATGTTTTTCCCCCTTAATTTATTGGACTTAATTAAGCTCCTAATTTTTACTATTTTTTGAAGGGCTTGCATTGAATAAATGCAAACAATTAATGTTTTGATCTCGACACTAGAAGTCCTGGAAATTTGGGTCCCCCTTTTAGCTAGGACCCAAATTTAAATATGCTATTGGTATTATTTTACCATCCAAAATTTAAGTTTCAAGTGTTTTCTTTTGGAATCTAATTTTTGGGAAATTAGTGTATAATTGCATATAAATACCTATTTATTGCATCATTTCAAATCTAACAAGTATTCATGAGAAAGAACAATTGTCAAGAGAATTCAAGATCAAGTCAAGAGTAGCATTTTAGAGCTTTATCACAAAAATTCAAGATCCTAACATCATGTCCAAGTTTATGTGAGTTTATGTATGTTCATGTTCATGTTTTGTGAAGGCTAACCCTTGTTGTAGGTCTCCAAATCATTCAAGAATTCAAGCAAGAAAGATCCATATCCTTGAGGTGATGTGCATGACTTTAGTCCTTCAAGGAAGTCATTGAAGGGTGGTAAGTTGTAGCACTTTATGGCCGTTTCATCATTCCTTCCTTTCAATTATTTGTTTATCATTGAAATTGCCATTGTGGAAGTGGAAACGCTTACATGGGGTTTGACTAAGGAAATCCCCTAAATGGACCAACATTTCTTCTCTTTGTGAATGTGTAGATATTAGTTTTGAAGAAGATTGAAGGAGGATTGAAGACAAGTTACTCGAGCTATTGCATTTGTTGTCACATATTTTGTCAAGACATAAAAACTCACTTGCAGAATTATCTGATGACGTTTTGAAAAATTTGTAGATGGAAAACAAAAGTTCAGATCTAACATTAGAGGACTCCAAAAGTAGTCCAGGACATCCTATCAAGGACCCATATGTCCCTAGGAATCTGAGTCCTCTTAGGCATCTCGAAGCCAATTCTCCTGAGCAAGTTTATTATCCTCTACACTTCTCAGATTTTTCGGGAATTGACTATTTCTATTTATTAGTTTTTAGGCTATTGCATTTTATACATTAGGTCATATAGCTCAATTAGGTTAGTCATTTCAAATTATTTCCAATCCATTTTCATGACCCTAAGAATGCAGATTCGAGTCTGATTAACTCACCTTCATGGTTGATAGTCAATCTAGATTCACCTTGATGATTTGCATTCTAATGAAATCTTGGAAAAAGGTTGAATTAACCCTATGTTTTAGACACTAAACCTTAAGAACATCACCCATTTTTCTATGTTTTAGTTGCTTTACCATAATCTACCTAACATATCTACAAACATAATGATTAAAAATAGTTACTTGCTTACCTCAGTGAAACTTAGATGACCACTCCCACTAATATATCCAAATGTTGAAGGTCCAACATCCACACGTTCATCATCAAATGTTAATTCTAAAATTACCATTCATGTAAGAAAAAAAAAATTATGTACTATATTCACTATTTATTTTCTAATTGCATACCTATGGACTCAAGACATGATAGCATAATTGGAAACTGAAGGGCTGACAAACATAGAATGAGCATTTTAAAACTATAAATTTAATTACAATCATTTTACATTAATTTTCAATTATCATAGATGAATATATTTAATCTTAGATTTAAAAAGTAAATATAGTAAATCAAATTTAAAATTATTTAAAATTACTTGTCCATAAGTGTCAAATGTCATATCTAGAAGCTCATTTATGAACACCATATCATCCAATATGGATGTGTCTTGTTGTTGGCCTCATGCATCTCAAGCATCATCAAACCCATAATCAGAAATAGACCCACAATTTTAGCAAAGGTGAGGTGATCATAGAGACCTAGAACCCTTTCCCTCACCACCCTATACTATTTAAGCATGTTGTGTTGTAACAAGGTTTGTGTGAAGAAGCTAATGGACTAAAGAGCCTCCACCTCAACACTCTCCTTCATAATGGAAGGGATCATGATACATGATGAATGTATGGGATAGAAAGGGGTCTTTGTTCCTAGTCCTAGGCATGATGTGCCCCTTCTCTATCTTGTGTAGGCCCCTCATCTTTTCCTTGGAAATAACACATGTTGAAGTAATTCAAGATCTCATTAAGGACTTGAACTCATAATAGAGTTTCCTAGAAAAATACTACGGGAGGTCTCATTAATGTTACGTGGAGGATGGTAAAAAGCTATTCACCACCTCTCCCAAAAAAAAATTCTTATTGGACTTGGTGTTTACACCCATGAATATGGAACCTCTTTCATCTAGCATGTAGGGGTGCATTAGTTCGTGGATGAATAAAAACACACATAAATCATATTTCAATATTTATTTTTTCACTTGTTGGTACAAAAAATTTGAGGAATAAAATTGATGTGATTCCCCCCTCTTGTTAGAAAACATGTTAATTTTTCCACTCATGGAATCTATATTAGAGATGATATATTCTAATAAGGCAACAAGTTTTTTTTATTGGAACTAGTTGATTTTTTTTATTTTTCAACCTATCGATCAATGACAGAGTTCCCTCTTATTGTTTTCAATTTGACCTAGTAGGTTTTATTGTATTTGAGAAGTATGTAGATGAATTTATGAAGGATTTTATTGAGGTTTTGGTTTCCCGTGCTCTTCACTAGGGCTTTCATCAATGCAAACTAGGATTTTTATCAATTGTTAAAAAAAATTAATTCCTAAAAATTAAAAAAATATTGAATAAAAAATATCTAAATTGGTATTCTATTCATTTTTTATAAAAATAAAAAAACCTACCTCCTCAACCTCATGGAAGTTGTGGTGGAATTTTGATGGTGGCTCAATTATATTCAAAATGTGTAATCACTATTCCTTGCTCACATTTATCTATTGTAGGGATAGGAGGTTGGGTTCAAATAAGGCTAACCTCTTTGAAATTTTGTTTATCTCAAACATAATGTGTGTATGTTATAATGTTCTTGGACATCATGTTATAATGTGTTCTCGCTATGACTCGATAGTGACTAGACTAAGCTCGGTCACTACCAATCCATATCATGAGCATGTTATAACACACTTATGTCCTAGATGGACCAAAAATTGGTTGTGGCCACTTTTTGGTCCCCATTGTTCTACACATTCCTTTTGGTGATACATCATGCCTTGAAGTCTCACCCTCATTACCTTGTAAGAGATGCACCTTATGTTCAACCAAGGACTATGTGAATGAACTAATAAACTATAGTGTCTAAACCTCTACACGGTTGAAGGGATTGTGGTATGTTAAATGAAAGATTGACCAAGGGGTCTCATTCGTTGATCATTTGCATGATGTGCCCCTTCTCTATCTTGTGTAGAGTTTTTTCCTCTACCGTGAAAATTATTCAAATATCAAAATAATTATGAATCTTAGCGAGGCAAAACTCACAATTTAGTTTACTCACAAAATATTGAGGAAATTCATGGTTATTACATGCTAATTGGTCAAATATCATCTACTGCATATCTAAAAATTTATTTATTTTTGTTTCTATTTGTACCAATTTATTGGAAATATTTTGCAACTCATTTCTAATGATGCATTAGTTTGTGGGTCTATAAACAATGCACATAATTTGTCTTTAAATTATTTTATGCTTTTGTAGATCTCATAAGATAAAAATTTATGGTATAAAACTATAACGACTTTTTCTATGAATTTCCTTTATATTTATTTACCCTACAATGGAATCAATGTGAGATATCAAAGACTCTAGTGATGGTGCAATAGCTTGTTGGTGCATGCTTGTTGTATTAGTGATATTTAATATTTGTAACAACACTTTAAGCTCAACTTTAAGTTTTTAATTTATCATAATATTTTATTTTTTATGTTTCAAGGTGATGCATGGGAATTATAGGAGGATTTTGAGGGGTATTTCAAGGTCATGCTATTCTAACTCATTTTGTTCATGGATTTCATTAAGTGGAGGATGTTGAGGTGGAGGGTTTGGATTAGTTGAAAATAAAATTAAATAAATCAAGAACAATTAAAGAAAATATACTTTAATCTTAACTATAACTATCAAAAAATTATATAACTTACCTCTTTCCCATCGTGGACTTATTGAAGAGGATGAGATGGCTCAAATTCAACACAAACATGGTCACACTTTCTTTCGCTCATGTTTTTCTCTCAAAGAAGAAAATATAATGAAATAAAGTAGCTCTTAGTTATGTTTCTTTATGTATCTCTAACATAAGCATGTTATAATACAAGAACATTTAGGTCTAGATTTATCAAAGCTAAATGCACTTAAATTTACAACACAATTGAGCCTTAATGTGCTTGAATTTTAATATGAGAACATTCTCTTTTATTTCATCTGCAAAAAAAAATGGTCCCCATCTTTCTACACCTACCCTTGAGATAATGTTTAATGGATATGGCAAAAAGTGTTTTTTCAAGTCACACATATTTATATGTTTTGTTGTCTTTCACTGAGTACTAGTTTCATAATTCAAACTCTAATTGGGGCTTACATGATCTAGGTAATGTTTGATTGAAAAAATAGTAAAGAGGATTTGGTTTATCTTTATTGATCTTAAGAAGTGTTTTTTAGATGGTTATTATTGTTTAATAAATTAGTTATTGATGATTTCATTTTGAGTCTTGGGTCTAAGTCTTGCATGGGAGAGTTGAATTTGTTGTTCATCTTCTTTATATAGTCCTTATGCTAAGAAATTATAGCATTTCTTTCTTCCCACTTGGATTTTATTTCTAGTAAATGTGATATTGGTTGGCATGACATTTTATTTGACAAGACTACATTTTTTCTTCTCTTCTTGCTATTTTTTTAGATAGGTTGTGGGTGCTCCCTCTAAATTTATTCAGTTTATATGGATTGATAAAAATAAAGAGATTTTTTAGGATAGTAAATGTATTCTTATTGGATTATCTCAAAAATCCATGTAGTTTCCTTTGTTTCCAACAACATTGTATTCTAGTTTCATAAGAGGAATTGGAATATTAAAAATTTTATTTTAGATGAGTCTATTCTTGAGCCTTGGTCCTTGTAGCATGGGGTACGGTTGCTAAAGATGTGTTGTATGACCAAGATCACTAGCTTTTGCAAATTGGCATTGAGATGGCAGAGTTTCTAGATCTCTTGAGCTGAATAATCCTTCATTTCATCAAAGTGTTTCAACCATTCTAATAATTCTGATGTGATTGTATCTGTACTCATATTATTTCTTTTGATAGTATTTGTGTTATTTTTGGTGGTCTAGAGGATTGTTCTCATGTTGGTGTTTTTGGTGTTGGGCCTTGCATCCATGATAATAATGTTGTTCTTGATGTCTTACATTATACTAATGTGTACATTTATTCCTAAGTTGCTTGCAAAAGGGAAAGGTGAAGCTATTAATTCTTTGGGCAAGATGATCAATTTTATATTGGTGTTTCTTCTAATAGAAAATGTGATGATGGATTTTCCCAATTACTAGTTTTTCCAATTAGAAATTTTCTCAAGTCATAGCTACAAAAGTATGTGGATTTCAAATTTTGATCCTTGGAGAGGAATGTTTAGGATTTTATTGGCAAATTTGACAAGGATGGTGAGAAATGTTCTAGTTAAGTGGCCCAAGCTAGGGTTCTCTATAAATATGGATCTAGTTACTTTTCTATGTTATTTAACTTAGTTCTTGGTACCGTATCTCATTGAACCAAAGCCAAATTTGTTTAAAGTTACCAAATTCTACAGTTCCATTGACATAGTAGAGTGAGAGTATAGCCTATGATTATATTATATTACAATATATTGAAGAACCTAGGCCTAAATGATAAATCTTTAAGCTCTAGAATCATACAATATTACAACACAAATGAGCTGCAAAGAAAATAGAGATAGTAATAGAATAATAGAATCAACAATCACATCGACAATACAAAAATTTACATGGTAAAAAATCCTAATTCTATAAAACAAAATATCAATATTCTTATTGCTAAAAAAAAATTAACAATGTTTAGACAAAGGCCATTACAATTATTTAATTATTTTTTTAGATTACAAAACTATATACAATATCTTCACACATAACTGAACTGCCCAAATTTTCTTCTTGCCCCAAATTTTAACACCTCTTTATGTTATCCTTCCGATTCCAAGAAAACAGTCATATCCTTAAAACCAAAAGACAAATCTTTGTTATGTTTATCATTGACAGCTATATTCGTAATGCTGAGTCACTGCACAGGCCAAATAAAAAATAACTGATAAAATAATAAAATTCAGAAACAGTTAAATGACTGTCGAAATTAATTTCGTTCTCAAAAAAAATGGCACCTATCGCTCAAATAAAGATCCTTTTTCTAAAAAAAATTGAATTAAAAAAGACTATTGACCGTTGACGGACACGCAGGTTGAGAATAAATAAGCCAAGATTATCTGCATTTCCAAAGTCCCTTCCGTCCCCAATGGCCATCTCTTTACAGAAGCTGTGTGTGGTTCTCATTTCAGTTTTTGTTGTCTTTTTCTCCTCATCACGCCCTTCTCTTTCCCATCGATTAACGCCCAACACATGTCGTTCCCATGAATCAAATGCTCTTCTTCTATTCAAAGCGACCATCAATGACTCCTACGGCTTTTTCAATTCGTGGGTAAATGGAACAGACTGTTGCACCATGTGGAACGGCGTATCCCGCAACAATCACACCAACCACGTTGTCTCTCTTGATGTAAGCCTGGATCTCAATCAAGGTATGATATCTGAGAGCTTGTGCCAACTTCGTTTTCTCACATCGCTGACGGTAGTTGGATTAACAAGTACTAACAGTCTTCCTCCCTGTTTGGGAAATCTCCCTTATATTTACTCATTAAGTCTTATGAGTAATGACTTGAGTGGGATGATTCCTTCTTCCCTTTGTTTGCTCGCAAACCTTAGATACCTTAATCTTGCTCAAAATAACTTCAATGGAAGCATACCTTCTTGCTTGGCTAATCTCTCTTATATGCAGTCATTAGATCTTAGCTTGAATCACTTGAGTGGGACAATTCCATCTTTCCTTTGTTTGCTCACCAACCTTAGATACCTTAATCTTGGTGGTAATCAGCACTTTAATGGAAGTATACCTTCTTGCTTGGCTAATCTCTCTTATATGCAGTCATTAGATCTTAGGTTTAATGACTTGAGTGGGATAATTCCATCTTTCCTTTGTTTGCTCACCAATCTTAGATACCTTGATCTTGGTGCCAATCGCTTTAATGGAAGTATACCTTCCTGTTTGGGTAATCTGTCCTCTATTTACTCATTAAGTCTTTATACGAATGGCTTGACTGGGATGATTCCATCCTCCTTTTGTTTTCTCACCAAACTTACATACCTTGATCTTGGTGTCAATAATTTGAACGGAAGCATACCTTCCTGCTTGGGCAATCTTTCTTCTTTAGCTCATCTTGAACTTGTTGAAAACCAGCTCAATGGAGGCATACCAGCTTCTCTTGGAAGTCTCTCTTCGTTGAGTTATCTTTACCTTGGATACAATCAACTGAGCGGTAACATACCTGATTCCTTGGGCAACCTCTCTTTACTTGACTCATTGCTTCTTCACGAAAACCAACTATGTGGGACCATTCCCCCTTCATTTGCTCAACTACCCTCCCTCACTTCCCTGTATGGCAATGACAATCGTTTTAATGAAATCATCTCTTCTTCATCACTTCCAGCCTCTTTACAAGTTCTAAAACTGTCGCTAAATCATTACCAGTCGATTACAGAAACATTCTTTTACAACCTTACAAGGCTAGAAGAGTTGTACTTATCTGATTGTGTGTTAAACATTAACAAAACCTGGATTCCATCATTTCAGTTAACACACTTAGATCTAGTGTCATGTATGATTGATGATGAAATTCCACCTTGGATTTCAACACAGTTTCAGCTTAATGAACTTAACTTAGGTAACGCCAGTCTTGTGGGAGAAATTCCCTCTTGGCTATGGGAAACTAGTCCTCGGTTGCAATTTCTAAATCTTTCAGGAAATTGTCTGGAAGGAAGCCTATTCCCAAATACTTCAATATTGATGCAACTAGATGTGCTAGATGTGTCTAGAAATGCATTAAGCGGGCAGATCCCATCAATCTAGCCTCTTTATATGAATATACTGTTGCTCAACGATAATATATTCTGTGGCAATATTCCTCCAACCTTGGGCAGATTATCTCACCTCGAGCAATTAAATCTTGGTGATAATCTATTCAGTGGCAATATTCCTCCAAGCTTAGGTAGATTATCTAAACTTAAGCTATTAAATCTTGCAAACAATTACTTAACAGGAGTGATCCCTATGAGCTTGTCCAATTGCTCTTTCCTTGTTGTCTTAAATTTGGGAAATAATAGTTTGGAAGGAAGCATACCGCATGAGTTTGGTAAGTTAAGTGAACTATATTCATTAGTTGTTCATAGTAATAGCTTAAATGGATCATTCCCTGTCTCAATAGAAAATTGTTCAAAGCTACAAGTTCTTGATATTGGGAACAACTTATTTGAAGGTGAAATACCAACATTACTTACAAATCTTTCAGAGCTAAGAGTGTTGATGATGAAGGAGAACTATTTTTCAGGAAATATTCCTCGAGAGATTGGTCAATTAATGAACCTGCAAATCTT
>VDFB02330115.1:0-29473 GCA_007258455.2 Sequoia sempervirens | reverse complement strand
AATCTAAACTTTATAAGGTGGTGGTGGTGGTACTGTAGATAGTTTTTTGATAATTTGCATACTGTCCTTATGACGCAGGGCAATTTTGTAATACTTGTAACAATCTGAGTCAAATTATAAAAGATGTTGGGCTATAACCGAAGGTTTTCTTCATTGTTCTTTCCTGTCGATATGCCCTCTAAACCAGGTATATGTACATATTTATTACATGTATTAATATAATATTGTGGCTCGCCACTTTTACAAAAAAAAACTAATTATTATTATTTTAGAAATAACAATACAAAATTATGTATGAAAATGTTGAAGGATAATAAATATTAATTTATGTAATTAATTATTATTTTTATTAACAAGTATAACAAATTTTGAAGGGACCTAAAACCCTACATACAAAATGTGGCTAAAAGATAATGCAGAGCCAAAGAACAACCAACAAAAAGTAAAAGACAAAAAAGAGAAAGTTCTACTTCATCTTCTTCGGAGTATCAACAACTTTCAGATCTTGATTGTTTTAGTTTTGGTGGAGATTAGCAAGGCTCAACAACTCTTTCTTTTCTTCCTCAAATATTTTATTCTTTCTTCCTCGAGTCTTGGAGTTTTTCCCCTTTGTGTCACTTTGCATCAACTTATTACCTTTTTCCTTGCTAATCTATTCCTCATTTGTCTCTGTGGGAATAAACTCAACCATTTTCTCTTCTCTTATCTCTTTAAGTTTTTCAATTAAAATTCTAATCCCCTTGGTGTTGTTCTTAATGGAACAATGACCGGTTTTCAGAACCTTTTCTAGATTTTGATTAGTTTCCTATATTTTCTCCTCTAGGTCAATCATTCTTTTCTCAAACTCATTTTTGAATTCATTAATAGTGTTCTCCATATCATCAATTCTATCCTTCACCTCATTATCCCCTGGCTCAAGCCTATCCCTTTCCTCATTAGAAATTTTCTCCTGCAAAGCTCTCATTTCGATATTAATTTTGTTTATTTCAAGGAAGAACCACTACTCGTCTCTTTCAAGAGCCAAGACATCATATATCTCATCCATATTTGCATGAAGGTAGGTAAATTCCTCTAGAATATTAGGGATATTATTAATTCCCTATCCACACTTGTCATTGACCACATTTGGCGATGGGTTCATTCTAGTCTTCTTATCTACAATCTTCTCCTTCCCTTTGTCTCTTCCATCATTTTTTGTTTTCATATTTTGCTTCCTCGTAAATTTAGTATTGTCCTCTTCATTCACATCCCTAGTCTGGGAACCCTCAAACCAGGGAATCTACATTTTGGCTTTCTCTTTTGGGGTGTTCTTCTACCCTATATTCTTCCATTTCTTTGGATTGTCCTCCTTCTCTGATGGTGACAAAGAGTACATCTCAATAGAGGCATCTCCCTCATCCTTTGTGTTTTATTTCCTATCCTCCTCTTCTTTGCTAGTGTCAAAGGTCATGTCTAAGTAATGCACCACCATAGGTTTTTGTTTCCTTTTAACATTAAGCTTTCCCTTAGGCTCAATCTTTGGGGTTTGAGCTTGAACATACTCCATAATTAAAAGGATTAAACCTTCATGTAGCACATGGATCTTAGGGATTTTGCAATGCTCCTTTAATGCATGGTCCATATAATCCAGAAGAAAGTAGAGGAAGGAAATAAACATTTTATGATGAAAATGATTAAGGAAAGTAAAATGCACACCATAGATAGCATCAAATCTAGGGTAATGTACCTCATAATGACTTCTGTAACCTCTACCCAGATTGGTTTAATTTATAGACGATTGTATCCCCAAGAAGAAAGCTTAACTAGTTTGTTGCATTTGTTCTCCTTGAAGAATTGATTTAAGGCCTCATTGTTCACCTTTTTGCCTCTAAAAAACTTTCTTCCATGCATCGAGAGTCTAGTGATTTTGGCAATCACATCCTCATTGATAATAGTTTCCCTCCCAAACACATTCAACGTTATGTTCTTACAGCCTTTAATGAAAATTTGTATTGCCCTAGGATCATGGCCATGAAGCTTCTCCATGTAGGGAACTAGACCCCCCTCCTCAACAATCTTCTAGACCTTTTGGTTCCAACGGACCCCATCACAAGAAAGGGGCTCTACTTTGCTTCTTTCTCCACCCATATCAACAACTATGATATTGATATTATTTAGGATTCCCCAAGATAAGTAGAGAATGTTATTCCTCAGTACCACCATACAAAATAAAGGAGGAATACACTAGAAGCACCCAAAAAATGTGCAAAGTGTTTTGTGATCATTACTTCCATGTCCCATCAGTCCTTAGAAACTCTGCTAGCACTCATAGTTTATGATGAAGTAAGATTCAATAGGGATGGAGGCATACCCCTCCCAATGTTTTAATGCTTTTCAATTTACACCCACATTAGCAAACACATCCACAACTTTATTCCCCTCATGCTATATATGAGTAATCAATATCTCATCAATTTTTTTAATCACGCTAAGGGAGTCTCTAATGAAAGCTTCAATTGACCAACTAGGACTTTGTTCTTATTTAAGGCAATGGATTATGTTTAGAGAAACCCCTTCAAGCCATAATTTTTTATATCCCTTGGTGTGAGCTAGCTTAAGACCATTGTAGGCCATTGTAGCTTCAACATAGTGGTTAGTCTAAGTACCCAAAGGAAGTGCCACTACTAAAATAAACCCGCCTTTATCATCTCTTAACACTCTTGCACTTCCTGTTAGTCCAAGGATACCCTTGGCCGCCCCATCAAAATTAACTTTGATCCGCCCCATCTGCGAGAGCCTCCACATCACATTCTCCCTAGAACTCTTCATATTTTTGAATGGAGTAGAGATATCAAAGAGGAGGTTCCACTTCACTACCACTTGCAAATCATAACTAGAGACATTAATTTTAGGTCCATCCATGATCTTCTCAAAGACCCTAACAGGAAATTTTCTCTAATGGCTCTTAAATTTTTAACTGGAACACCCTCCACCTTCAAGTGCACATCTCTAAAATCTCTATTATTTCTTTATTTCCATAAACCCCAAGCCACATGAGGAGAGATAAGAGACCACATAAGTTTAAGGGGAAAATTACTAGAGGGATCTTTCCACTGAACAAATAAATCAACAAAGGAGTTAGGGAAAAACCAACTAAACTTACAAAGGGAAAGGATTTGATCCCAAATGTTATGAGAGAAGTTGCATTTGAAGAAAATGTGATAGGAGTCTTTTGAATTACATTCACTTAAGGCATGCCTATTAGGAAAATCGAAACCCCTTCTACACAAATTATCAATAATAAGAACTTTATCCTAGAAAAGAATCCAAAAGAAGATATTAATCTTTGGAATAAGCACTGGATTCCAAAGATTATTCCAAAAAGGGGGAGCAACATGTTGCTCCAATAACATCTCAAATCCTGAAGTAGCGGAGTAAGAGCCATTGGAAGAAAGATGCCAAATCAACCTGTCATCCACTAGGTTAGATGGAATATGAATAAAAGAGAGAATGTGTTGAAGCTCGACCATTCTCAAATCAACATAAAGAAAGTCCTTCCAACTCCCTCCGTGATGACAGTCAGCCAAACATTTGTGAAAGGTTCTTATACAACGATATTTAAAAGGTTGATCCCAAGAATGAGCATTGAGAGGAATATTGGTGCACCACAAATCATCCCAAAAGTTAATTAGCATTACATTCCCAAATTTCCATCTATAACCCTTCAATGATAAACCTATTTTTCGGGATATTCTTCGAAACTAGGAGCCCATAGGGAGATCCTCATTTTTCAAAACCTCCCTAAAATTTCTATAGACTAAAAAATATTTATTTGTCATGATACTCATTGATGGGGCAGGGTTGGATGAGACACTCACTGTCCCATGCTCTAGGTCTCACCTTGGCAAACCCTTTGGTGTCACTCTCCACCTTCTTAACCTATAGGCCCTAATGCTTGTTAGGCACCCCTGGTTCTCCTGTCCAACCCTACTACCATCTCCATTTCCCTAACCAAGCCAATCTTGGTGCTCTCTCTACCATTCTCTCCTTAGCCCTTAATCTTCCTAAAGGCTAACGAAAACTTCAAGCTTCACTAACTTGATGCAGGGGTGTGTGATGTCTTCCATGGCCTCAAAACCATTCCTCTATGGTTCTTGAACATTCACCAACCACCAATTCTCCATCGCTCTCTCCAAACCCTACTCTAGGGTTTAAAAAGGGCTACTAGCCCTTGAGCCCCAATTAGGCCTCCTAACTCGAGAAAATAGGCTTAATCCCCAATATTTCTAAAGAACATCACAAATTTCCTTTGGAGACCCTGGTTCATTTTCCTACCTCTCCAAGATTTTTTAGGTTTTAGGCTCTCACTGTCCGTACACAAGCATAACCCTCATTTTGTAAGAATTAGGGCTTTTTTGGGCCATTTCCTGACCTCACAGTGAACTGTCAGCGTTTTCCCATCACCAAATTGATTGGTGAAGCCTCTCCCTTCCTGCCAAACCTTTTGTAAGGCTTCCTGCATCCACCACACACCTTGGGTTGCTAGGGAATTGACACTCTTGCAACGTTAGGGCTTGGTTTTCACTGTCTTTCCTAACCGAGCACAGTCAAGCTCGCCTAGGAGAAGGCTTTCCCCATGACACCTTGCCTCCTATAGACTTCTAAACCTAATATATTTACATGCATGGAGCTTAGCCTCATCCCCCATGGACTATACACTAGGTATAGTGGAAGACAGAGGTCTAAGACTCCATGATTAACAGTCTATTGGACTGATTAGCAATGGAAAGAAACAAAACCTACTAAGAACAAAGCTAGGAAATGATGCAACAACACCAAAAATGACCACACAAATCTTGTAAAGTAAATACCACACGTGCCACACACTACTCAGTGCCTGGAACCCTCCATTAACACACTAATAAGAACTAAAAACCAGAAAATTGCCAGAATATCATTGCTTTTCCATATGCACAGTAAACTCCAAAAGATACAAAGCTTCTTCCAACCTCAATTCCAGTTTGAGGTCCCTCTTTTAAAGGTTCATAAGTGGTTACATCTTCCCTTGGTCGGACATAATGACCCCTTTAGGCCAAAAGTGCACAAATGCAACATTTTGGCTTTATTTCCCAAATCATAGTGATTCCTAGTGGAAACAAATTGTGCAACTCATTCAATCTACCATAAGCTGCTGATCAACCTTCACCCTAACATCTTCTAACACCTCTAACTCAAAATTAAATGGTCAACATGACCTTAAAGTATTAAGACACAAAATTTCTTCCTAGGCTTCCAAATTTGCATAGTGCCACCTAATGCTTCCTACCTAGGTGCTCCTGCACCATTCTCCCCCTCTCTGCCCAAAAACTAATGAATGGAAGGAGAGACCAATGATAGGTCAATACCAAACTTCTTGAACTGATCTTCTTGTACCCATGTGGCTTCTGATTCATGCTTGTTCGTCCACTTGATAAGGTGCTCCATGTAGACCTTGTGCCTTGTAGACTTTTTCACTCTGGACTCCAAGATCTTCTCTGCCTAAGGCTTGTCTTGATTAGGCAAAGATATATTACTAATGTCCTTGAAGATCTCCTTACTGTTCTGATCCACATCATTGACTGATCCCTTGTACTTGATCAAGTCAGCTATATTGAAAACTGGTGAGATTCCTAGATCGGTAGGTAACTCTAACTTGTATGCATTTTTACCATATTTGGCTAATATCTTGCATGGACCCACTCTCTTCATCTACAACTTGGTTGAAATTCCTCCTTTGCACCCTTGACTTGTTAAGGTGACCATGACATATTTCTCCAAGAAAAATTGCACACATCCTTCCTTGACATACATATCTCAGCTTCTTCTCCTTCAACTTTTGTGTAGCCTTAGTGACTGTCCTCTTTACCGGCTCCTGAATCTCCTTCATGGTCTGCCTGAAGTCTTTTGCATGTCCACTTTGTTCCATAGCTCCAAGATCTCTGAGCTCACATATGCCTCTTGGGTGCATCCCATACACAATCTCAAAAGGACTCTTCCCTGTGGTTCAGTTCACACTGTCATTGTAAGCATACTCAGCTTGTGAGATAACCATATCCCATGTCTATCCATACTCCTTAGTTAGGCACCTTAGAAGGTTACCTAGCACCCTATTAACCACCTCCATTTGACCATCGGTCTGAGGATGGTAAGCTGATCCAAATGATAGGTTGGTACCCAATCTACTCCATAGAGTCTTCCAAAAGTGACTCATGAACTTCACATCCCTGTCTGAAATAATTCTCAAAGGCAATCCATGGATCCTTACAACTTCCTTGAAGAAGAGATGAGCTATGTAACTAGCATCATGAGTAGCTTCTGTGGAATAAAATGACTCATCTTTACTAAATCACTACCACTATATAGACACTCTAGCTCAAAACTAGTCTTTGGTCTTAGAAGGCTCTTACCACAAAATCCATGCCCACACCCCATGGTTTGTTAGGAATGGGTAGGGGTTGATATAGAATTTCAGCATTACTAGCTCCTCCTGCCTTCATACACACAACACATTGTTCTATACTTCCTAACATCTCTTGCCAACTTAGGCCAATAATAGAATCTTTGTGACTAGTCTTCTAAAGTCTTGTTGATGCCAAAATGTCCACTAAGACTGCCATTATGCTTTTCCTGAATGAGATTTTCCCTCATTGACCCTCTTGGAACACATAACCGATTTCCTTTAAACAATAACCCACTTTGCAATGTATACTCTGAGTATTGGCTATGGAAATGGTTCTCAAAGTTAGAACATACCTTATAGACCTCTGAAAAGTCTTCATCTTCCCCATAGAGATCCTTGAAACTCTCTATGCCAATGCTCTTGATTTGTATCTCTTGCACTGTCAACAATCTCCTGCTCAATGCATCTGCCACTTTGTTTAGTTGTCCCTTCTTGTGCTTGATGGTGAAGGTAAAAGCTTGGATGTATTCCATCCATTTCAAATGCCTATTACTCAACTTCTCTTGAGTGTTGATAAAACTAAGTGCCTGATTGTCAGTAAAGACTACAAACTACTTGGGTATGTAAAGCCTCCATTTCCAAGTGACCTAAATCAACCAAAGCATAAAGTTCTAAATCATAGGTTGAATACTTCTTCTTTGCTTCATTGAGCTTCTCACTAAAGAAGGCTATAGGCCTGCCCTCTTGGCTTAACACTCCTCCTACTGCCACTCCACTAGCATCACATTCAATAGTGAACAATTTGTCAAAACTAGGTAACAAAAGAATAGGTTGAGTTGCCACTTCTTGTTTTAGTTTCTCAAACACTTTCTCAACTTCTTGAGTCCACTTAAACTTAGTTTTTAAACCTCCTTTGATTGTATCTAGGACTGGTGCACATATACCACTAAAGTTCCTTATGAATTTCCTATAAAATTGAGCCAAACCATGGAAACTTCTTACCTCTGTCCCTGTGGTTGGTGTAGGCTAGTTTAGGATGGCTTCCACCTTGCTTGGATCCATCTTCAATGATCCTTTGGATACTACAAAACCCAAATATACAAGCTCTTGCTTAAAGAACTCACACTTCTATAGATTGATTGCCAACTTCTCCTCTTGCAACCTTCTCGGTAGAACCAACTCCACATGTTTCCAAATGCCTCCCGCAAGATAAAAAATAAGTATATCATCAAGATACACTACCACAAATATCCCCAGAAAGTCTTTAAGCACTTCATTCATGAGCCTCATGAAGGTGCCTATAGGGGCATTAGAGAGGCCAAATGGCAGTCACTTCCACTCATACAACTCCATCATTTGTCTTAAATGTTGTCTCCACTCTGGCCCCCCATCCTTGATATCTCGACCATGGTATCCACTCTTGAGATCCAACTTGGTGAAGTAATTTCAGCTCCTCTCCAAGACAATCCATCAAGTCTTCAACTTAGGATAGGGAATCAGATCCTGATTGTGATTCTATTTTATTGCTCTAGAATCAGTGCATAACCTCCATTTACCTCCCTTCTTGGTTGCTAAGACCACTAGTACTACACATGGGCTGATGCTCTTTTGAATCAATCCTTGATCCAACAACTCTTGCACTTGCCTAGCTACCTCTAGATTCTGATCTGGTGTAAGCTTGTATGCTGCTTTGTTTGGTAATGAAGCCCCTGGTATGAAGTCAATCTGATGACTAATGGCTCTTTGTGGAGGTAGGGTTGCCGGTGTTCCATCACTCACTATGTCCTTGTGCTTCTCAAGCAACTTTTGGACTGCTTCCTGTATGAATGTTTTCTCAGTCTTGTTCTCTTCTTTAGGCTGCAACATAACCACATATCCTTCACTCCCTTGATGTAGGTTATTAAGGAACTCTTTACCACTACTCAACAAGACACTAGGTGTCTTTAACTGTCCTTCTTCCTCATCTAACAGTGACTGCAACTTAAATGTCTTCCCATCCTTCTTGAAAGAAATGGTGTTCTCTTTCCCATCATATATGGCACTTCTGTCATACTGCCATGGTTTACCCAATAATAGATGACATGCATCCATGGGTAACACAACACAAACTAGCTTGTCCTTGTACCCTCCAATGGAAAACTCCACCGTTACTTGCTCATTCACTAAAACACTTTGCCCTTTGTTTAGCCATGTGACCTTGTAGGGGTTAGTGTGGGGTACCTTCTCCAATTTCAATTTCATTACTACCTCCTCTAAGATAATATTGTCTATTGAACCTAAATCTACTATGATCTTGCATACTTTACCAAGTATCTTGCACCTTACTCTAAATAGAGCTCTTCTTTGTTTTGGTTCTTCCTTGGCCGGTTGTTTGTTCAAAACTCTACTGAACATCAGATTCTCTCCCACCTCAGATTCAATGTGATTGACCTTAGATGATTTAGGACTCATGGTGTCCTCTTGTGCATAAGCCACTTTCTTCTCATTGCTTGATGAAGATGCTTTCTCTGGGCACCTATAAGTTGGATGACCTACTTGACCACAATGGTAGCATTTCATGTTTGCAAAGTATGAATTGCTCCTGCCTGCTCCTCTTCCTCTATTTGAACCTCCTTGAGGACCTCTGCCTCTATTATATCCTCCTCTAGAAGATGTTTCACCTTCATGCTCTGTGAGTTTAGACTCTCCTTGGTTTCTTTCATCAATTCCTCTACCTTGGTAGCCACCTCGCTGTCCTCTTTGATCTCTTTGATCTTTGCCTTTTCCTATGCCCTTAGAAGCCTGGTCTTGCTTCCTCTTGCTTCTTTCCTCAATCTTTATGGCCAATTGATAGCACTGGTGCATTGTCTTAGGGCTTAGAAGAGTCATTTCCTCTTGTATGTTCCACTTCAAACTGTTAAGGTATCTAGCCACCTTGAGACTCTCATCCTCTGTCACATTAGACCTCATGCAAATTTTTTGAAACTCCTTGGTATAAGTGTTTACATCTTGGTCTCTTTGCCTCAAGCTCTGTCTTTTCTTGTGTAACTGAATCTCATAGTCATCTAGCATGTATGCTTCCCTCACTTTGGCAACCATTCCTTTCCAAGTTGAAATAGCCTGCTTGCCTTCCTTTTCCCTCTCCGTCTGAATGAATTTCCACCATGTCAAAGCAGAAACTCTTAGCCTTGATTTGGCCACCTTTACCTTTTGTGCTTTAGTGACTCCATCACATTCAAAATGGTTTTCTATTCGCGCTATCCAGTCCATGACTAGATCAACTTCCATTTTTCCACTAAATAGTGGTATGTCTTCAAGTACTTTTCCACTCAAAGCCTTCAATGCCTTCAAGAAAGGCTCTTCTTTCAGAACAGGGTCGGGTTTAGGGGTCTTGTCTTCCTCTGCAACCTCTTCCTTTGGTATCCTTCCTTCTAACTGCGCGCTCCTCATTACTTGCTCAAGTTGGGCTATTCTTTCCCTCATTAGCCTATTTTCTTCCTCCTGTTCTTCAACCATCTTAGCCAATTCAACATTTGTCACCATGATGGTAGAACCACTAGATTCAAGGTCTGACATGCAAGATTCTATCCCAAATCTTTTACTTGCTCTGATACCAATCTGATGGGGTAGGGTTGGATGAGACACTCACTATCCCATGCTATGGGTCTCACCTTAGCAAACCATTTGGTGTCACTCTCCACCTTCTTAACCTATAGGCCCTAATGCTTTTTAGGCACTCCTGGTTCTCCTAGCCAACCCTACTACCATTTCCATTTCCCTAACCAAGCCAATCTTGGTGCTCACTCTACCATTCTCTCCTTAGCCCTTAATCTTCCTAAAGGCTAACTAAAACTCCAAGCTTCGCTAACTTGATGCAGGGGTGTGTGATGTCTTCCATGGCCTCAAAACCATCCCTCTAGGGTTCTTTAACATCCACCAACCACCAATTCTCCATCGCTCTCTCCAAACCCGACTCTAGGGTTTAAAAAGGGCTACTGGCCCTTGAGCCCCAATTAGGCCTCCAAACCTGAGAAAATAGGCTTAAACCCCAATCTTTCTAAAGAACGTCACAAACTTCCTTTGGAGACCCTGGTTCATTTTCCTACCTCTCCAAGATTTTTGAGGTTTTAGGCTCTCACTGTCTGTACACAGGCGTAACCCTCATTTTGTAAGAATTAGGGCTTTTTTAGCCTTTTAGGCCATTTCCTGACCTCACAGTGAACTATCAACGTTTTCCCATCACCAAATGGACTAGTGAAGCCTCTTCCTTCCTACCAAACCTTTGTAAGGCCTCCTACATCCACCACACACCTTGCGTTGCCAGGGAATTGACACCCCTGCAACGTTAGGGCTTGGTTTTCACTGTCTTTCCTAACCGAGCACAACCAAGCTCGCCTAGGAGAAGACTTTTCCCATGACACCTTGCCTCATACAGACTTCTAAACCTAATATATTTACAGGCATGGAGCTTAGCCTCATCCCCCCATGGACTATACACCAGGTATAGTGGAAGACAGAGGTCTAAGACTCCATGAATAACAGTCTATTGGACTGATCAGCAATGGAAAGAAACAAAACCTACTAAGAACAAAACTAGGAAACGATGCAACAACACCACAAATGACCTCACAAAGATTGTAAAGTAAATACCACACTTTTCAGTGCCTAGAACCCTCCATTAACACACTAATAAGAACTGAAAACCAGAAAATTGCAAGAATTTCATTGCTTTTCCATATGCACAGTAAACTCCAAAAGATACAAAGCTTCTTCCAACCTCAATTCCAATTCAAGGTCCCTCTTTTAAAGCTTCATAAGTGGTTACATCTTCCCTTGGTCAGACATAACCACCCATTAGGCCAAAATTGCACAAATGCGACATTTTGGCTTTATTTCCCAAATCCTAGTGATTCCTAGTGGAAACAAATTGTGCAACTCATTCAATCTACCATAAGCTCTGATCAACCTTAACCCTGTATCTTCTAACACCTCCCCTCCAAAATTAAATGGTCAACATGACCCAAAG
Organism: Sequoia sempervirens; assembly: GCA_007258455.2. NCBI lineage: Eukaryota > Viridiplantae > Streptophyta > Pinopsida > Cupressales > Cupressaceae > Sequoia > Sequoia sempervirens. The sequence continues at coordinate 18,050 of VDFB02330115.1, read as the reverse complement.
TATTAAGACACACAATTTCTTCCTAGGTTTCCATAAATTTGCATATGCACCTTACCTAGGTGCTCCCGCACACTCATCCATTCATTATGATCAAATATGAGTCTCCAATCATTTTTAGCTAACAAAGAAAGATTGAATTCTTTTATTTTCCTAATGTCAAGACCACCCATCTTCTTAGGTCTACAAACTTGGTCCCGAGCTAACAAAGGGACTCTTTTCTTTACCTCAACTCTTGTCCAAAGGAACCTTTTTTGGATATGATCAAGCTTTTCTACATACTTGTGAGGAACTTTAAATAGACTCATGACATACACCAATTTTTTTTAAAGAATTGCTTTGATGAGTTGGACCTTAGCTGCTTGACTAAGCAGAACACCCTTCCATCCATTAACAAGTTTAGATTGAAATCTGTCTAACATCCCTAACTAGAAAGAATCCAAAATCTTGTTTACATAGAGAGGGAGGCATAAATAAGTCAAAAGGAAAGCTTCCCATATTACAAAGGAGAATTCTAGCAATCTTTAATTGTTTTTGCAAATGTGTGTTCATGAAGAAAAATGGTACTTTTAGGAAGGCTGATTTTCTGACTCGGAGCCCTTTCATAATTTAGCAGAATGCACCTTTAAATTTTTGGCTTCCATCATTGAAGGTTCCTCCATCATGATAGTTTCGTCAACAAATTTCTCATGGGAACAAGGGGGCCCTCTAGAAGACAAATGAATCCCATTAAGAGAACCAACATTAACAACTCCTTGAATAGATCTACCCAAAACTTCCACCATAATAATGAAGAGAAATGGGAAAATTGGATCCCCTTGTTTGATCCCTCCAGAGCTTTTTAAAGAATTCTAAGGGGGAACCATTTAAAATCACAAAAAAGTTTAGAGAGGAGATGAGTTGGACAATGAGATCAATAAATTTTCCTCCAAAGATAAAACTAACCATAACTCAAGTTAAAAAATGCCAATTAACCCGATCATAGGCTTTAACTAAGTCAAGCTTGAGGAAGAAACTATCCTTCTTATTCATCGAAAGAGAGTCCATATTTTCATGAAAAAAGATAAAAGAATCTACAATTTGTCTACCATGAAAAAAACCATTTTGTTGAATGGAGATTAAATTAGGAAGGATAGACTACAATCTAACCACTGGAACCTTTGAAATGATCTTATATATTTAATTACACAAATAGATAGGCTAGAAATCCCCAAAGGATTTAGCACCAGGAAACTTTAGAATAAGGACCAAAAAGGTCGAGTTCAATTCTTTCAGTAATTTTTTGCTCCCAAAAAATTCCTTTGATGTAACCACAACATCCTTCACCATAATATCCCAAAAGGATTTAAAAAAAGAAAAGAGGGTGTGAGGCCCTGCCCTTTTATTCAATAGTAGAAAATACCTTATCCAAATCATGGGTATGTTTATTAAGTGATAATTAAAATGATGTTTATAGGTATGCAATAAAAAATATGTATTGGAAGATGATAGTAGAGCAATGGATAGTAAATAGATGGATGATAGAAACAAATGTAGGACAAGCGTACATGACAAAATGATATATTAATACACATGGTAGGTATTATACGGGGAAAATAAAATAAAATGGATGATAAAATTGATAGTAAGAAAGTGAGTAAATACAAGTCATAAGAATGCCATGTTATTGATGGTAATGATACATTAATAATATAAAGATTGTAAAAAGTAATATGTAGATGTATAGACAATGACAAATATTGTATGTAAATGACATAATAGTAATAACAAAATATGTTTTAAGAATAATGTTGACCTTATGGCTATGAAAATAATACTTTATGATGGAAAATATTTGAGAAAGTATGAGAAAGGAATTCTAGAGAGGCCAAAATATTTTACACAAGAACCCAAGAAAATATCACCACTAAATTTTAACAGGTGAAGTTTTGGGATCAAAATTGAAACTTAGCTAGTTAGAATGTAGAGGTGTTTTAATCTTTGGAAAATGACTATTAATGATAAGGATTGAATTTTTATATACCAGATCATCAACAAAGTTACATTATGGTGGAACCATCAAGAAAGTATATTGGCCATCAACAACGAATTATGACGGAAGTGGTTTGAGGAGCAATTTCAAAAATTATATCTAATAGATGAATACTACATTACTTAGATGAATAAATTTCACTGTTTGAAGTATAAAACCATGATAGTGTTAGAATAAAACTAGAAATTTATGATTATATTTAAAAATGTATGTTTCATCCATTGTAAATAAACTAAGTTTAATAAATATTTGGTATTTGGGATATACCACCATTGTTAGTTAGAAATCTAGTATTTAGGATATATTATCTATATTGAATAAATGTTGATAAATGAAACATTGATTCAAGGGAATACTAGATTTGCCTACACCAAGAAATATTTAGAAAATATCCATAAGACTCCTATGATACTATAAAAGTCTCATAGTATATGTTTCCAAAGTAACATCATCAACTACATTATTGCAAAAGAAGAACAAGACATTTAATTAGAGATAAATGTTTCCTAAATGATTTTAATAGAAATAATAGAGACTAACATCAATTCTTGTGTTGGTAGTATTAAATATGGATAAGTACATTTTGTTTTATATAGATGCGTCAAGAAAAGGATTGCATGGAGTATTGATGCACAATAGATGATTGAGTGTATATATGTCTCAAAAATGAATGGATATCCGTGCCATTAAAAAACATGGCACCCCTCCTCTACCCTAGATTTTTCAATAGAAGGACAACATGGGAGGCCACCACCTCTTAAAGGCCTTAGAAAATGTTGAGCAATTGCGTTTGGCAGGGGCAAACTATAGTCCCACAACCTCAAATTTAAATGCTACCTCAGTGCAATAAAAACTAGCTGTCTGGAGTGAATGAATGAATGAATGAGATTTTAATGTTGCCCATGAGATCAAACAGTCTAAGGGACCGAGAACCAAAAAGCTAAGAAGTCTCCAAATTCTTTTCAATGTGGGATCTTCTGCTATGAATTTTGACCAAAAAATTAGCAATCTTGCTGATCTTTTCTTCCTCAAATAACTTGTGTAAATTGTCAGCCTTTAAGTTGCTCTCATACTGAGCATGGATATCCCCATAAGCAGTGCATTCCATGATAAAGTGTCATTCTATCTCCACCACACCTTCATTACAAAAAGTGCAAATTATATCCTCCCACACTTCCTAAGGTATCGTTCACCTTCTGGTCTCACATCTGAGATGATGTGATCTGGTCCTCAGTTGAGCAATTAACATCCTTGCTTTACCTTTAATAGATGCTCCTAAGTAGGTTTTTTCATCATGCTCCCAAGTTGGGTTGAACTCTTTCACATAGTGAGTTTTCTTTCGCCTAATCAACTTTTTCCACATGGCAATCCTAAATTTATTTGCAACATACTTTTTTATTTCCTCATTGGTGTTAGAGCACTCGTGCAAGCTAATGCCCCATTTGTTTAGCCATTTGTTATTTTGCTTCATCCATGTTTTCAACCTTCTTTGGATAGCTTAGCAACCGGCTTATAGCCGAAGTCTCTAATGGTAAAGTTCCCGATTCAGCCAAGAGAATATCATAAGGGATTGTAATTTTGACTTTGAGGTTGCAAGTGATTAGATGCTTTTGGATTCTTTCAAATTGTCTCCAACTATGATTTGACATGCTACTTCCCCACACCTCACAACCATTGAGAACCACTAGTGTGACCAGCAAACCAAAGAGGGTCTTCTTGGTTTTCCAATCCCAAAGTTTAGCCTTCCTGCACCTGTTTTGGAGTAAGAAAGAGGCCTTCCAACTCCCTTGTATCCTTTAATTCTAGCAGTCTCCCAACTGAACTTGTAGTGAAAATCAATCCCAGGTATTTGTATTCTTTCACTATTTCCAAAGGATTACCTTCAAAGAGAAAGTTATCTTTGTGAAGTAGCCGGTGTAGATGAATAGATAGGGAATTAAGGACTTGGGTCGAAGTGCCACCTCGACGGCTTTCCATGCACGTTTCTTTTGTTGGAAGCCTCCTTTGCATGAACTGGTCATTAATTCTTTTCACTAAACGATGGCCCTTGGAGAGGTACGAGAGCTGTAAGAGTAGTGAAATGGCAGCCTTTGGAAAGGTGTATAAAGGAAGCCGGAAGTACACAGGACAGGGGGTTGCATTGAAGTTCTTTCTGAAACATGGGAAGAGTGAAAAGACAAAAAATTAGAGGAAAGAAATGAAGATATTACGCCAATTGAATCAGGAGTATAGGATAGAAATGTTAGATGCTTTTGAAAGTCGCAGGAGTTTTGTGTTGTGACAGAATTTGCACAGGGTGAACTTTTGAGATTCTAGAAGATGATAAATGCCTTCTTGAAGCACAAGTTTAGGTTATTGCTAAACAACTGGTAAGGGCACAACATTATCTTCATTCTCATTGTGTCATCCATCGCGATATGAAGCCCCAAAATATTCTCATTGGAGCTGGAGGTGCTGTCAAGCTTGTGACTTTGGGTTTGCGAGAGCTATGCCTTGTAATACTATGGTTCTTCGTTACATTAAAGGATATTTGGTCTGCTCTTGAATGGATACACTTTGTGTGTATTTGGGAAGGTCGGAGGCCAGCGTAACCTCAAAAAGGAGATGACAGGTTTATTAATGGGACTGTGCAGAACGAGAATGTTAAGCGAGGGGAGATGGGCAGGGGAGAAGGCGGGAGAGGAGGCAACCAATGAAATCAAAATAAAAAGAGTTGAAGCAACTCAAGTTGTCGAATTGCGGTGCCTCTGCACTACATGTACGTAGGCAAGGCCATCAAGTGATGAGCCCCCGAAGCATTAGGTCTGACCCTTATGACTGTTCTTCTGAGTCTTGTTTTTGGATTTGTCATTTTCTCCGGATATTGTAAACTACCATTTGATTTGTATAGCTTATCTTGGTGATCATATGCTAACTACCCATTGATCTTATGTCTATGCCAAGTCATGTAAACCTTGTAGGTATGGGTATTGGGAGCAATAAAATTTTGACACGATGGAATGTAAGAGGTACTTGAGTAGGAAAGAGGTATGTTAAGTTGACCCAAAATAAGTAGACTTTATTGATAAAAAAAAGGAACTCATTTCTATCTTTGCTCCTAACTAGTGAGATCATTGACTATAGTTGTAAGTGGTGAATTATGTTGTTATTGTCTTTTAAATAAAAAAAATATATTTGTAAAATTAGTAAAGTTGTTGCAGATTTGTTAGGTTGTTTAGTGTGTAAAATATGGGCATGACTGAGGGAAATCATCTGACCTAGGTGATTTATTACCTTCAAACGAGAAGATCACCAATCTTACTTCCTCCTCAAAGGAATACAAATTAACTTTTTGATACTCTTCAGAAATAATTTTTGGAATAACTCCCATAAATTGATCTTCACACTCTTGATCATACTTAGAATCATCAATTAAGAGATTATAAAAGAACTTTGTTGCAACCTGATGGATTTCCCCTTCCTCCTCCAAAGCAAAATCATTAGACTGAATAGTTTTAATTCTATTAGTCATTTGGTGCTTAAGAGAGGAAAGATGAAAAAACTTAGTATTTTGATCTCCACATTTCAACCAAATAACCCTAGATCTTTGTTTCCTAAAATCTTCTTCTTTAGATATTTCATGAAGATGAGATAAAAGATCATTTTCCTAAATCTAAAGCAAAGAATCCATATCTTTGACATGTATTTCCTACTAAACCTCATCTAGACTTTTCTTTATAGTTTCCTTAATTTGAAAAAAATGACCAAAGGATTCTTTATTCCATTTCTAAACCTTAGATTTAATATAGGATAATTTCTTGGCCATCTTGTATATAATAGATCTCTTGATTTTGACCTGCAACCACTATTTAATTCAACCCTTAATATTTTGATGCCTCATCCACATCTCAAATCTAAAGGAGAATCATTTATTTCTGCCCAGCCTCTCATCTTAGAGAGAAATCGGGAAGTGGTTCGAGCCAATACGAGTTGATAGAGAGAGAAAGAGTAATTCAAGAACCAATCCATATATAGGAGTATGATCCAGCTTAACTTGGATGAGTTTTGCACCCACATGATGATTAGACCAAGTGTATGAATATAGGTAGTTGTAACTTTCAATTAAATTCTCATAATATAATGAATAGGGTTTAAGTTTTATATACCCTCCATCATGCATTATACAAATTATATTCCTTCAAATGTAGCCACTTGAATAAGGATTCATTCCTTGTAAAAAGGAATTACCAACTCTACAATCAAAAGCCAAAAAAAAAATCAAAACTTCTCACAAAGAGAAAGTCGGAGGGTGAAGTCACAACCAAGTCTTGGTGGCCAAAGTCTCATAAAAAAACAACTATGAAACAAAGGAAAGTGCACATTTCATAAGAGTTTGGCATTTTGTAAAATTGTAGTTTGGATAGTTAAAGTGCAACTAAGTTGGGCACCTCCTTGTGTGAAGTTTTGAATATTTTTTATACAACCCAGTTAGGAAAGATGTGCTTTGTGAAGACATTTGGCATTTAATTTTTTTATGCTAGTTAGAATAATTTATTATTTTTGTTGGTTGTGGTTTTTAACTCCAATATTATACACATATTTTGGTATTTGAATTTTTTTAAAAATTGGTGAGTTGATTAGTTGGAAAGTAAAATGAATGTTTATAAAGTAGATATTATCTATTCAAAATTCAAAAATTAATTCAATTTTTTTGTTCATGAATAAATAATAAGAGTTTATTTTTTATTTTAAAGGTTTCAAAGGTTGAGTTTGAGCATCATAATAGAATTTTTTTTAGAGTTGTAGCAAAATATAAAAACAGAATTGACATCCTCTTTTCTTCAATTTCTTTAAAATTCTATTAGCTACCTTTGAGATCAACAAAAGGAAAAATCTTAAAATTTAGAGCATCCAAAATTTGTTAAGAGTTTCATAGTGTTTTCAAAGGACCCTTCATGAAAGTGTCAAAATAAATTTCCAGGGCTTCATCAAAGAGTTGTCAAACTTCATCAAAACAAAGAAAAAATTCTCATCATTAAGTGAGTACAAAATTTGTGGTTTGTAATTTTGTTACTTGAGTAGTCTAATTTGTAAAAAATGACTTGAAGATGGAGTTGTTCACGAAAACTTTAAAAAGACAAGGTTTCGAATTTGAGTCAAACATTAGAAAAAGCATCGTGAAATTAGATACATCTCAAACCACTTTCAAGAATTCTATTTTTACCCTACATTGAAAATATATTGTCACCTTTTTAAAAAAAAGAGAGCATATTCAAAGTTTACATTTTTGGCTAGAGCTCACACCATTTTTAGTATTCACTATTTTTGATGTAGAGTTGACTATTGTTAGATCATCTCTCATCATGCAAGAGATATAAGCATTAAGGAATAGAAGATAATATTTTAAGTATTAATCAAATTAGTTGTTACATGTCTTAGAATTAGAATTAGTAAAAAATAAATTGTAATAAAACTTGCACATCATGCAAGAACTCTTAGTTAAAGTTGAAGTCTAATAATTAGTTTATTCTCATGCAATTTTATAAACAACATAAATAAATACTTTTTTGCATTTAGATGAATAGTAATTCTCGTGTCTATATATTGTTAAATTATTAATCAATATTTTTTATTAAAGGGTAAATAGGTTTTGATTAGATGTTTGTTATTCAATGTTACTGTTTGGAATTCATTATTCATATAATCACATTTAGTACATATACATTTCTTCTAAATTACTATTGAAGTGTTTTATCTTATGTTCTACGAATTAAATATCACTTAAAAGTTATTGGAAGTCTTGTATTTTGATAATTGTAGAGTTTGTCTTTTGTAGTTTTAATGCAACATATATGTTTACTTCATAACATTTGGTGTCATTTAATCTTTGTGTATACTTGTTTTATTTAATCTTTATTTTAATTAAACGACATAAGCATGCATTCATAATATTTGTTTTAATTCAAAAGTATGAAATCATTTGCATAGTATTGAAAGAGCATATTAGTTGTTTTACCCTAAGCGAAACCAAAAAAATACACATTTATATTTTATTCAGTATGAATGTGAACCACCTTGAAAAATATAGTAAAAATTGTACATTACAAGTACATATTGTGCATTTTATGTTGGCTTTTTTGTTGAAAAATTATTTTACCACATATGTTTCATTTTTTATTTTTTTAGAAGGGGTGATTTGTTTTATTGAAATGAAAGCTAACAAATACAATAGAAGTCCTAGATGATCATAGTCATCAAGAGATACACCAGAGTTGGGCCCCAAATAGAATGCATGCAAAGAGGGCCTAGGCACCAACCCAACCTACAAACACAACAACCAAGAGATAAATTATCCAAACCCAACTCAAAGCTAAACATTTTGATCCTCATGAAGCGGGATTTGGATTTTTTGCTAATCTAACTAACCCTGATTCACCATATTCCATGCCCCCTTTCTTTAGAGGCCAATTTAGCCAAGCAATCTACCACTTTGTTCCATTCCCTAGGGATGTGGAAAAAGGAGATAGTATCAAAGTTTTCAAAGCAAGATGAATTTTCTTCGTAATCAAAGCCAATCTCCATGAAGAATCCTAAAAATCTCTTTTTAATCAGATAGACTAATATCATGGAGTTGGTTTCACAAATCACCTTCTTCCAACCCAACTCACAAGCTTTCTCCAAAGCCTTAAGAATAGCCAAAGCCTCCATCTAATTATTAGAGTGTACCACCATATAAATGAAAAAAATATGAATAGATCCCCTACTATCATGGCCAACCCCTCCAATCCCAATAGCGCTAGGATTTCCTCGAGCAAAGCCATCAATGTTAATTTTGAATATACCTTCAGGAGGGGGGTCCACTTACCCTTCTGGTCCACCTTCTTGGAAGATTTCTTCTTGTTTATCCAACGAACCTAAGAATTTAAGGGAAGAGAAAGATCAAGGAGAGTACTAGTATGTGCTTTTGATGAAGACAAAGGCTCTCCCAAGTTGAATTTAGACTCAATAGTTTCTTTGAGCATGCTCTTAACCTTATACCAAATGTGAAGTGCAATCCGACAACACTCCTAAAAGATTTGCCAATTTCTCTCCAACCAAATATGGAAAATAATAAGAGAAGGGCCCAACTCCCAAGTTGTTGACAGAAAGGAAGCAGAAGCTAGAGGAGGGCCCAAGTTCTCCCAAAAGTCATACAGAGTCAAAGCATGAATAAAAGGTCTCCTCCAGATCATCCACCAAAGATACCAAATTTCCATGGAAAAAGTACACTAAAAAAGAGATGATTAGTACTTTCTTCACTACACCCATAAAGGAAATAGAGAGACAAGTTGCAAAAACCTCTTTTTTGAATATTCTCCTAGGTGAGGCATTTGTTATGGATCAAGAACCACAAGAACATATTGCACTTAGGCCATCAAAACTTATTCCAAATATGTTTCCACCAAGGGTACACTCTTAGGTTTCCATGTTGAGACTCCAAAATAGCATACCCCTGAGCCATAGAGTAAATACCTTTAGAGTCATGGCCCCAAGAATAGAGGCTAAATTGTTTTGTTCTCCCTAAGATCCACCTCCAAGCAAGATTTTTGGATTGTACCAATGATAGAGAAAAGAACTACAAAGAAGAGGAACATTTAAAACCTAATTCCATTTGCAAAATGTCCTCATTAGCAACTCCTAAATATTTATGATTCAAAATACGAGCCCAGGGCCACTCCTAAAATTTGCACCATCTCCAATACAATTTTGCAGCTAAATCTTGATTGTTCAACTCTGATTGCCTAAGACCAAGGCCACCATTCTCCTTTGGTTTGCAAACCTGATCCCAACTCACCAAACTCCATTTACGATTGTCAAGATTTCCAAATCATATTTTTTTTCTAGCAAGGGAGTCAAGCTCTTTGAGGAAGCACTTAAGAGCCAAAAGCACCATGAACCTATATAGAGGAAGAGCTTGTAAGATAGAGGACAAAATAGTCAACTTGCCAGCAAAAGATAAACGCCTAAAGGTCCAATGATTAACCTTTGACCTAAATTTATCCATTATCTTTTGCAATTGACTCTTCTTCAAGGTTCCAACACAGAGGGGAATACCCAAATAATCTGTAGGAAGCTTGCCAATCTAAAAAATGAAGTATGTTGGCAATTTTGTTCTGAATCAAGAGTATTGAAGAAGATACTAGACTTGTCTTCATTAATTTTTTGACCAGACGTAGCCAAGAATATATCCAAAGCTTTCCTAAAATTGGTCACCTCCTCAATTCTAGCTAGACCCATGAGACCAGTGTCATCAACAAACTGGAGATGGGACTGAGACTCCAAAACCCTTGTCAAACTCCAACCATGAATGAGGCTCATTTCCTTATGTTGCTTCAACAACCTCCCAAGACCCTCAACCATTAAAATAAGCAAATAAGGGGATAGTGGATCCCCTTGCCTAAGACCCTGAGAAGCTAACAAATAGGTGAGGGGGGACCATTAACCAAAACTGAGAAAGAGGAACTGGTCACACAACTCATGACCCAAGAGACTCGCTCTGAGTGGAATCCACAAGTCAATAACAATCGCTAAAGGAAAGACCACGTGACCCTGTCAGAGGCTTTAGACATATCCAATTTAATGAACATGGCCTTTCCCTTGGAAGAAGACATAGAGTGGATAGTCTCATTTTCCACCACTATTCCGTCCACAATATGTCTCCCTTTGACAAAGCCACCCTATTCCGGGGAGATCAAGGGACTCAAATAATTTTTTTTTCTTTTTGCAATTAGCTTAGTAATAATCTTTAAGGTCATATTACACACTATAATAGGCCGAAAAGAAACTAAAGAATTGGCACCCTCTTTTTTGGAATTAAAGCAAGAAAGGTGGAATTAATGGCCCTAAGCATCTTCTTGTTAGTTTGGGATGCTCGAACAACTTCCAACAAATCTAATTTGGTGGTGTCCCAAAACTCTTGAAAAAACTCTATAGTGAAGCCATCAGGCTCAGGGGCCTTACCTTTCTTCATCTAAAACACAATATTTTCTAGCTCCTCCAAAGAGACAAGCACAAGAAGGGAGTTATTCATCCCATCAGAGACCAAAGGAGGAATACATCCCAAAACAAGATTATCCTCAGCTAAAGCACGTGAACCCTCCTTTGTGAACAAAAAAGAGTAAAACCTAATCACCTCCTTTGAAATAGCTTGGTATGAATTTAACTGTTCCCCTTGGGCTATTATGAGAAGCAATAATATTTCCATTTCTATGCTCCACTGAATTATGAAAAAAGGCAGTATTATTGTCCCCATTCTTGAAGCCAATCAATATGAGATTTTTTCTTCTAAAATATCTCTCATAGCTCACATTCTGCAAGTTCCCTAGAGCATTTGGTGTCTTCTTGAAGAAAATCCATAGTCATTCCCTCTTCCTTAATTTTGAATGTTATACTATCCGGTTGTTCTTGCACTTGTTTCTTCATAATAAAAAGGTTACCAAATGTCATTATATTCCAATTATTAAGCTTGTATTTTACAAATTGGAGTCCTTTAAAAAAATAGAACATTGCAGTGTCAAAGGTCAGCCTCTCTTATGACCATCACTGCTCCACAAGCTAGTGCAAATTATGAACTCCCGAAGCCACATAAGTTGAAATTTAAATGAGGGTTGTTTAGACAAGGAGAACAAAGAGGAAGAGAACTTGATTAACCAATGATTTGTAACCTCCCGCCCCAGGATTTTAAACGAAGATGTCTAGTTGTTACCAAGCCAAACCTCATAAACAAGAAATCTATCAAGTCTCTCAAAGATAGACCCCTCCACGCACCTCCAATTATGCCAGGTAAAAGTTCCATTATTGTGTTTTACATCCACCAAATTAAGAAATGAAATGTTGTCATGCAACAAGGAAGAAGAGGGCCCTAAATAGCTAACTTCCCCTTGAATTTTCCCCCAAATTACATATAGAGTTAAAGTCTCCTGCCAAGATCCAAGGACAAGGAGCAATAGACTGAATAGAGCTAAGATAAGACTGGAGCATAGTCTTAACTGGAAAATCATTAGGCGCATAGACATTGGTAAGAATAATGACCACACCCAAATCAAAGCAAGATGCCAACAGAGAAAAAGAATTCCTACTAGTCATCCACCAGAGAGGCATGATCTTGCAAGGGTCCTAGAGATAAGCAACACCTCCAACCCATCCTTGGGAATCCACACACTTGCATAAACCCCTCCAAATTTTGAATGAAATATTCATCATATCTTCAACAGACAGTTTAGTTTCCTGAATAAATAAAATATCAGGTTTGTGCTCATGTACTAATTCCTGAGTAGCTTTTTGTCTAGGGATGCTACCAAACTCCTAACATTCTAGGAAATCACAATCATTCATGAGAGGAGGCAAAGTGGGTGCCCAGTGTCTTAATCACACCAAATTCCACTAAAGAATCCCATAATATTTATCTTCTCCAAGTCCTTTTCCTCCCTACCTTAGCCATTTTATCACTAACTCCTTTATCTAAGCTCTTCTGGTGGATTCCATGAAGGGGTAGAACTTTCTTCTTCCCATCATCCTTTAACCCAAATTCAATCTCTAGGTTAGTTATCGCATTTATATCTTTGTGCTCTTGAGGGATCTCATCTAGGGGGTTATCTTCCAAATCAACCTCTGGGTCTCCCACAATCTCTTGATCCTTTGCCCCCAAGTTCTAAAAGAAGAGAAGAAGAAACAACTCTATCCTTTAAAGCCTCAAGCCTATACGACCTTGGAATGGGATTCTAAGGGAAATGGTTACCTGGGTCCATGCCCTGAAAACCTCGAGTCTCAAAAGTATGATCATGTTCCATTAAATCTAAGGCTCCTCATTCTGAATTAACGCTTTTCCTTTTGCTTTAGAATTAGTTGCATGCATCATAGTTGGAGGTTGTTGGATTTTTTCTCCCAACTTAGGGCAATTCCTTTACAAATGTCCATACTCATGACAAGTACTACAACAAAAAGGGAGAGCTTGATAGTCTACCTATTGAATCCAACACATGCTCCCTAATTTGATTTCAAGGAACTTTGATAAGGGGTCATTTAAATTAATTTCCATGCAAAGATGAGCAAAAGAGGTCACTCTATGATCAAGGGTTTGATAGGATGGACCTAGGGGTTTCCCTAGAACAATATCGATAGAATGCAAGACGTCTTTATGCGAGAACTCCATTGGCAGCTAGGGTAGTTGAAAACAAACATGAATCTTTGACGAAAGCTCCTCTGTAGGATTAAAACCTAGATGCCATGGTTTGATAAAAATCCTTTCCTAGTTATGAAAGTATGAGCCACCTTCAAATACCATATTTCGAGTTGCTATCTGGGTGAAGACCACAAAGAATAAGTTGTTAGCTCCCAAGATGATTTCCATATCCCCTTTTGGATTCTAGTTATTATGGGTCCAAGCCTCCAAAAAAGGAAAAGATATTTAGACACCCATAAATTTACAAATCAGTGCATGCTCAGATAAATAAATCACATCATTAGCCACAACATCTGGATTAATCACCACCATTAGGTGATCTTTTCTTCTTTCCAAACACCCATTAGGTTTTGAATGCACCCCCCTGAAATTGATTATTCTTGGATTCCTCTGTCGCATGCAAAAGGAAATTAACCACCTCTTCATGTCTAAATTATGAGTAATGCCCCCTCACAATAGCTTCCTTGAACGAAAAGAAGCAAGGGTCCTCCAGACCCCTTGAGGGATCCATGTAACCTTCTACAAGCTGGATCTTCACAAAGCACACAACAAAAGTTAAAAAAATTTAAAACTACACAAAACACCCACCAAAAACACCTTGGGTGGCCTACATGCCCCACGAATCCACCCTGCCACCGCTTCCACACACCCTATGCTTCTACACAACACCAAAAACCCCCCACAACCCTCATAGACCAATGCCAAAGTGGGCTAGCCTATGATCAGGCCAACACCAAATCCCTAGCACTACACACTCTCACCATCACATTGTCTCCCATGCTACCAAAATATTTCTTCTATGTCTCATTTTGTGTTGCATTGAAATATGTGAATTAAAACACTAACATGATATAAATAATCATTTTGTTTCAATTCTTATTGCTAACATTGTTCTTTGAATGGTTTTAATTGTTGGGATTAAGGTGTCTCAACCTTAGTGGGTCCCATGATTAATTAATTAATTATTTGTCCCTAAGTTGTCAATTTAATTTATTAAATGCAATAATATATGTTTTCAAATTGCTAAGTCACTTTATGGGACCCAACAGAGAGTTGGAAACCTACATGCAAGGTGCAAAGAGCAAGATTGTGACAATTGTCACATGGGCGTTCATTTCAGAAGTAGCAAAGATTAAAACCCCTAAAATGTGCACCATGTTGGCATGTGGCAGTTTATTTTGTCAGCAAACTTTGGTGGGGCCCACTTGTGAGCATGCTTATCTCTTCGAAAAAGCGGAAGCAAGGAAGCGTGGCACTTGTCACCTAGGTGCTCATTTGATCCTTGAGCATTGTGAATGCCTCTAGGATGAGTGCCATGATGCCATGTGGCATGTGTTTGATTTGTTGACTGAAGCTCGAAAGAGAATGTTGCTAAACATAGACTGAGTTGTCAGTGGGAATGACTAGGAGTCAAGGTTGAGTTCTAATTTGGCAGTTGAGTTGATTTTCTCTATGGGATGCCTTACATGTGAGGTTGCTTGATTTTTGGAGCTGCAAGCCTTGCATGTGGTTGCATGTAGCTACATGTTGTGGTGTTTTCTAATTAATTCACTTAGGACTTGTGCATGTTGTTGGTTTCAATTTGCATGCATGTAGAGACTATGAGATTGACACATGGCAATGTTGGACGCCCATGTATGAGAAGGATATATTAATGCATTAGTGCATTTGTTTGTAATGTGTGATTGTAATATTTGTATATCGTTATGCTGTCAGATTCACTCTAGAATCTTGTATCATGTAGTGAATCAATACCTGCAAGAGCATAGACTCTGAGAGTTGTATTGTAATAAAATTGATCTATGCTTTCGTGTGTGGGTTTCTTCTCTTGAAAGGGTTTTCCCACATAAATTTTATGTCTTGTGGTTTATGTGTTTAAATTTGAAATAACTAAATGTATGTGCAATCTTGAATGTTAACTATAAAAGTTAAAAGGATTTGAAACAAATTTTTGCAACCCTCTCCTAATTGATTTGCATTAGGAAAGTGTTTTCGAACTCTGATTTCCTTTCAGTTGGTATCAGAGCGTGGCCAACTTTGTTATCCTTGTGGGTTTGAAGGGTTTTTTGTGTAGATCTAGATTCAATGGGAGTTTTGTAGAGAGAGCTTTGTAATCTTGTTGCAGGTTTAAGATGACAAGCACACCTGGAAGAATAGAGGGAGAAATTTAATGGCAACATTTTGAGTTGTGAAAACTCAAAATGAAGGATGTGCTCGTGGATAGAAATCTATGGGATGAAATATCTAGTACAAAAATAGTAGCAACCTCGCAAGAGGATTAGAACCTAATGGACCAGAAAGCCAAGGGTTTGATAAGACTATTTGGTTGATTTTGTGCTCCTGAATGTCCATGAGGAGAAGACTAGAACTAGTCTTTGGAAGAAGTTCGGTGACATTTATCAAGGGAAATCCTTGGTAAATAAGCTATTCTTGAGAAAATAATTGTATTCTCTAAGGATGGAGGAAGGAGGATAAGTTGTTGATCACCTAAATGCATTTAATATGCTTGTTGCTCAACTAGGTCTTATTGGTGTAAAGATTGAAAACAAGGATCGTGGCATGCTTCTGTTATGTTCTTTGCCAGACTTGTGGGACCACCTAGTGATGGCTATTGGAAGTACAACAACCACTTTCAAGATGGAAGATGTGGTTGCTTTATTGTTGTCTAAAGAGATGCAAAGGAAATCTTCTGAGATGGCCAAAGAGGCCCTATCTATTCATGGTAGATCGAAGGAGAAAGGCAAGAAAAAGACAAGATGTCTAAGTCCAAGTCCTTGGGGAGATCTATGTCTCCTAGTAAAAATACCAAGGCTAAATGTTGGAACTATGGTAAATTTGGTCATTTCCGAAAAGATTACATAGAGGATAAAAAGAAGAAAAATGATAAATCCTCTGATTTTGAATCCTCGTATGAAGATGTAGATGCATTTGTCGCAGCCTTGGAAACACGTGCATCAGAAGATGTGTGGTTGATAGACTCGAGTGCCTCTTTCCACATGACCTCTCACAAAGGTTGGTTCTCAAAGCATGAAGAGTATAATAGTGGGAAGTTGTATTTGGGTGATGAATCTCACCTGAAGATTGTTGGTCGTGGAAGTTAGGATTCAATTCCCTTATGGTAGAGTGAAGGGGATTGATGGTGTATTGCATCTCCCTAGTTTGGCATGAAACCTACTTTTAGTAAGTAAGCTAAGTGATGTGGGACTGTAGGTTGTTTTCTCAAGTGGTAGATGCAAGATGACCAAAGGTTCTATGGTGCTTGCTAAGGGTGTTCGGATTGGCACAGTCTCGTATAAGTTTGATGCATGCATGGTTAAGTGCAATAGTACTTCTTCTAAGCCCACCAAAAGGGCTTTGGATTCTTCATCATCATCATCAAGTCGAGCAAAGAAGAAGATTGTGGTGTCTACATCTGGTGGTTGTGCTTTCTGGGTACCTAAGGGTGTCAATGCTTTGGAAATGAAACTTCCCGGTAATAAAACAATGTTGTGGCACCAAAGGCTTGGCCATATTGGTGAGAAGGTTCTTAGAGCCCTGAAAAATAAGAGTCTTGTTGAAGGACTTGATGATTGTAATCTCAAGTTCGATTTTTGCGAACATTTTATATATGGAAAACAACACTATTTTTCTTTTTATTCTAGTTCTTGTAAGTCTTATGGGATTTTGGATTATGTGCATTCTGATGTGTTTGGTCCTATTAATGTTCTTTGTTGTCTAGATCTGTGTATTTTTTTTCATTCATAGATGACTATTCTAGGAAATTTGTGTACTTCCTCAGAGGTAAATCTAAAGTTCTCAATCAAATTAAGGAGTTCAAATCCTTGGTTGAAAATCAAACTGGTAGAAAAATTAAGTGCTTGAGGACAAATAACAGTGGTGAATTTTTTTTCATAGAATTTGGCAGGTTCTGTAAGGGCCATGGAATTGAGAGACATAAGACAACTCGATACACCCCACAACAAAATGAAGTTGTAGAGAGGATGAATAGAATGTTGATGGAGAGGGCTAGGAGTATGTTGAGTGGTGTTAGCCTTGAACATAAGTTATGGGCTAAAGTTGTAGCCAGTGCATGTTATTTGATTAACAAATCTCCTACTTCAACTCTTATTGAAAAGACACCCATTGAGGCATGGTATAGCAAGAAGCCCTCATGAGACAGGTAGTGATGTGTATCTTCATTGACCATGGGGTCGGTGTGAAAGGGTACAAGCTTTGGGATCCAATTGCAGAGAAAGTGCTCTATAGTAGAAGTGTGATCTTTTGTGAGTTGAAACCTTCCACAGTTGATCTAAAGCTAGAGAATAGAAAAAAATAGGAGGTGGTTCAGATTCCACCTACTCCTAAGAGAGATGAACTACATACTCTTGGTGGACCTGATGATGAGGAGAGCTCTAGCAACTCTAGCAGCTTTGAAGAAGAGCTAGAACCTCAACCTCGGTAGTTGAGGAGGTCTACACGTGAAAGGCGACAACCGGATAGATTTGGGTATTCTATGTTGGATTCCAGTTGTATATTTGTTTTGATTGCTAAAACTAATGAGCTTAGGACTGTTAAAGAGGCTATGAGTATGCATGATGCAAATTCTTGAATGGAAGCCATGAATGAAGAAATGGCTACATTGAAGAAGAATGCTACATGGGATCTTGTACATTTTCCTGATGGACAGAAACCCATTGGATGCAAATGGGTGTTCAAGAAGAAAATGGGTCCTAATGGTAGTGTTGAGAAGCATAAGACAAGGTTGGTCATGAAGGGATATTCCTAGGTGGAGGGAATAGATTATGGGGAGATTTTCTCTCTTGTAGCTAAGTTGACATCCAT
>VDFB02330114.1:0-23787 GCA_007258455.2 Sequoia sempervirens | reverse complement strand
AAATCTAGAGTGAAATTCAAGATGAAAGGAAAATAGATAACTAAGTGTTCACTCAGCCAAAAGCTCCTTCATTCTCCTTCACGGTTGGAATTGAATTTGGAGAAGAGGTACCAGGTGATAGTCTAGCCTCTTAGTTGGTGTGACATGGTTGTAGAGGTGGAGAACACCAAGCCAAAGAAAAATATTAGGACTCTTTGTACAACCAAGATAAATGAGTTTGGGGAGATGATATCATAGATTTCTACTCTCATGGTGGATAAAGATGATAGAGAAATGTAAGAGGTAGATTATCAACTATTCATAGTCAACATTGAAAAGAAAACGAGGAGAGAAAATAACATCCTTAGATCTAGTTGTTGATTTAGTTAAGGATAGAATGACCAAAGACAAACATAGCAAAGATGAGTTCAAGACACAAATTGAGTAGATGAAAGCATTCTTGAAGGGGTTGGTTTCTCCAATGATTGAGCAAGCTGCATCATTTGAGGCTCCAATTTTGATGACCTACAAAGAAGTAGATTCTCTGAATGGATTAAAAGAAAATCTCAAAATTTTACAAGTGGATTAAAAAAATTAGAAAGGAAATGGAAGAATTGTTGGTTTATGGATACCAACAATATAAAATGGCTTATAATTTAAAAGATGAATTGCAAAAATATACTAACCTAGGGGATGTAGATGAAAAGTATAGCCCATAGACCTAAAACACCTTAGGGAGTTGAGTAAACTGGGATCAAAAGAATTAAAGAAGGCAACCCTTTTGGGTGATGAGGATATCAATTTTGTGGATAAAAGTATTAATATAATATCTTTTAAAATGGAACTTATAATTGAGCACAGATTGAATTTGTTGGAGTTACATAAAGTATATGAAAAATATTCAAATTTTGAATGTTTTGTAGTCAACATCATTAATCCAGATCTTCTATTGTAGGATACACATAGTATGGACACTTTGCAAGCTATTAAAAGTAATTGGGATACAAAGATAGAAGGGGAAATCAATTCAACATAGGAGGAAGAAGAAACCATTTGGATAGAGTAATGAATATCAAGGTTGACCTCAAATGGGTCAAGGATGATGTCCAGAGGTTAGAGAGGTGTATAATAGAGACATCCAATAGTTTTGAAAAGACCAAGTTCATATTAGAATGGGTTGATGGACTAGATACAAAGTTGATCGCTTAGGTGTTGAAAATTTTCAAAGAATACAAAAGGTTATAAACTTAGGTGCCAATATTTGATTTCAAGAAACAAAATATTCCATTTCTTTATTCTTTATTCTTCAAAGGGAGGTGTCGTAAAGACAACTAGATAACTAGGAATGCTTTTTTTTTTTTTTTAAATTGTATTTTAACTAGAAGTTATTTTTGGAGAATTCATGATTTAGTTAATCTTGCATGTTGGGCGCACTAGGTGTTTTGCATTTTTTTTTTGGAGGGAGTAATACCTTAATCTGACTATCTATTGTAAACCTTCTCTCATTTCAAGGGTTTGAAAGTTAGAGAATTAAATCGGAGGTCCATAGTATAGGTTTTATAAAAGCATTTATTTCACTACATTTTCATAGTTAGGTTTTCATAAGATGTTGATCTTAGAAAGGATAGATCTGCGTACTAGTGAAGTGTTTGATTGTAAAAATTATGGACTCAAAAGGATAAAATCTATTTGGTTCTATCTATTCAAGATTTCTTCTTGCATGAAAATGGTATTTTTCTTGTTATTTTGATTATAGTTTTTTGAGAGATGAATGGTATTTTTATGAATTATGTTGGAATTTCAATGAATGAACAATTGTTATGAGCTTTGAATAGTGCCCCATAATTTAGCACCGAGGATAAATAAGATTGTGTGTATCACATATTTATTTATTTATAGTTTATATCAAATATCTCTATGAATAATGGATAAATTAGATTTAATTGGAATAAATACTTTTGCATTCTCTTGCATTTCCTAGTCTATCTTTTGAATTTTCTTAAAAAAACCCCTCTAAGTTAGGATTATATCTAAAAAAAATCACACATTTTGAATCAAAACCATCAAGCCCCTTAAACATTACAACCATATTGACCACTCAACCAAATAGAAAAGTTGTAACCCAACTTCTAGGACCTTGGAAGGTGATTTATTTTATGACCAGTACCCTTTTTTAGGAGAGGTGAAGTGGTCTACACCTTGCCTATGTTGCATGAGTCAAGTGGCCATCAACATGAACTACCTCAAATAGAAAACAATATAAAGAATGAAGAAACCTCCTAAAACAACTAAAGCAACAAATACCTAATAAGAAAAACATGTGCAACAACACTTGAAGGGAAATAAAGCTAATGGCAATGTGCAACAACACCTATTCACTAGGATATCTATCCTAATATGTACAAAAATTGCAAAAGCAACCTCAAAAGAAAGGTTTGAGGTGTATCCCATTGATTGGGATAGGAGGAACTTCACAATTCTGTTTTGAAAGTTGGAATGTGTTGCTTGTTTACAATTGGTGATAATGTATGGGCCACTCCAAATGGCATCAAACTTGATATATGTCTCATCTTTAGCTATATATTTCTCTCATCTTTAGCTATATCTTTAACCCATTTCAAAATGAAAAACCCCTTCTTGGAACACTCTATCAACTACATTCTTATCAAATGTACTCTTCATTTGTGATTGATGAGCTTCAAGAGTCTGCAATTCCTGGTCTCTTACATCTTCCAACTCCATCAACTTAGCTAACCTTATTGCCATTGCATCATTTTCTAACATTTCTAGCTAGTGTGCAAGTTCAAGAGAAGGCAAATCAAGTGAAAATGAAATTTTTGTTTCTCTACCATAAACCAACATAAAGTGAGAGTTACCAATAACCCTCTTTGGTGTGATTATATCAATCCAAAGGGATGTACTAAGTTTTGTGTGTCAAGTCCTTTGGTTGTCTTCTATTTTTTCCTTTTTATGATCCTGATGAGATTCTTATTGATAGACTCGGATAAACCATTTCCTTGAGGGTAATAGTTTGAGGATGTTTTGAAGTAGACCCCATGCTTGACTACCCACTTACTGATTTTTGTGCCTACAAAATCTTTACATTATTAGAAATAATAGTAAATGGAATATCAAACCTTGTAACTATCTCGTCAAAGAAGTCTAGAATGGAGGCTTTGCTAGCATCTCTCAAGGCAACCACTTTTTCCTGTCTTGTGAAATAATTTGTGGTTGTTAAAACCCACTTATGACCAACACTAGATGGTGGGTTTATCATGCCAATGAAGTCTAAACCTCGTTGTGAAAATGGTTGGTTTGTTTGGATGGGGTGAAGAGGAAAAACAACTAATCTTTGTTTACTTATGAAATAGGCACACTCTTTGCAACTTCTTACTTACTTATGAGAATCTTTGAATAGATCAGGTCAATAATAACCAACCCTCATAATATTAACAACAATTGTTCTTAGTAAATAATGGCCTCTAAAAGGCCATTATGGTATTCTTCAAGAATTTTGTTAGTCTAATTTTGATCAATACAACTAAATAAAACCACATTAATATATTTTATGAACAAAATACCATCAACAAGGACATAAGGAATGGATTGTAGCCTTAAATATTTTTTTAATGGACTCAAACAATGTGGATACTTACTTGTTTGTATAAAAGAAACCATATCATAATATTAGTTGTTTGAATGGTCATGCTTAGCTTAGACCTAACAGTTTCTAATGAAAAAATCACACATGAGAAACATGCAATTGACATGAAACTCATAGAACCATTATGTAAAGGTAGATGTGGGAAAAAACCTTTCAGAAAGAAAAACCCACACTCCAAAGCATGAAGCTAATTGTATTACATTAACAATATAGTTTACATATTGTTGGAATTGATTGTCACCGATGTCAAAAGAGTATGAGAGATTGTTAGAATATTGTCATTGATGTCAAAGGTGAGAAGAGCACTTTGTCAATAGAAGAAATTGTATGATGGACAAAGGCCAAAGGCCACTAATTGATGTTTGAAGACCAAGTAAAATTAGATTGAGAAGAATGGATAAAAGATGAAGTGTGTGAGTGGAGCAACAAAAGATATATCAATAATGAAATGAATCATATATCAATGATGAAGATAATCGAATTCCATAAAGGATTGAATCAAATATCAATAAGGGAATGAATAGAAGATATATTATGAAACGCTTTTAACGTGATAAAGAAATTAATTAATTAAATATTAGTTTTAACCAAAAGTCACAAGGGTACAATGAAGGGTTGTGTCTCGTGATGAGACAAGATATATAAGAGAATCCATTCCATGAGATGTTAAGTGTGGGAAAGTTTTATCATTCAAGAGTGAGTGAGGAATAAAAAAGGAAGGTTTTATCATTCAAAGAAGAATTGTATGGAATTACAATATGTAGCATGAAGTAAATAAGAGGAATATAGAAGAATGAATGTTATTTATTGAAGATATGGTTAAGAATAGCCAAGAGACATGTTGAAGAGCTATGAACATTGAAGAATAAGAAAATAATAGATCATTCAAAGGAAGTCATTAAGGAGAAAGAAGAAGTGTTAAAAGGTAAAAATTAGTCTTAACAAAAAGAAATGTTCTTTTAAAGAGTTTTCTCTTTTCAAAGAGATGCAACTCTTCATTGAGATGGTGTGCTTGAGTTGGAGTAGTACTGGGATGGGTGACCTCTCGGGAAGGCCCAGTGGTTCACCTCTGTGAGCATCACCTAGATGCAATGAGTGCTAAGTGGACCATTCATTATCATGAGAGATGAGTTCTTGTGAACTACTACTCATGAAACATGGGTCAATGAGTTTGACTTCAAACTACACGGTTGAATCCTGAGAGCAATATCACAATTTGACATGTTGTGGAAAATGCCTCCTACTTATCAATTGATGAGCTAAAGGGGCTCTATAATGAATGGTTCATAAGGCACAACACTTGCTAAAGGTTTTTCAAATGGAGTTGCAAGCTAAGTGGTCTTAACCTTGGGGAAAACTCCTTGTTAAGCATGCTTGAGCTTGGAGTGGAGTACTAGGATGGGTGACCTCCCAAGAAGGCCCAGTGGTTCACCTCTGTGAGCATCACCTAGATGCAATGAGTGATAAGTGGACCATTCATTATCATGAGAGATGAGTTCTTGTGAACTACTACTCATGAAACATGGGTCAATGAGTTTGACTCAAAACTACATAATTGAATTGTGATAGCAATATCACAATTTGACATGCTGTGGAAAATACCTCCTACTTATCAATTGATGAGCTAAAGGGGATCTATAATGAATGGTCCATAAGGAAAAACAATTGTTGAAGGTTTTGCAAATGGGGTTGCAAGCTAAGTGGGCTTAACCTTGGGGAAAACTCCTTGGTTAAGCATGCTTGAGCTAGAGTAGTACTGGGATGGGTGACCTCCTGGGAAGGCCTAGTGGTTCACCTCTGTGAGCATCACCTAGATGCAATGAGTGCTAAGTGAACCATTCATTATCATGAGAGATGAGTTCTTGTGAACTACTACTCATGAATCATGGGTCAATGAGTTTGACTCCAAACTACATGATTGAATCTTGATAGCAGTATCACAAGATATAAATAGATGTGTGTAGAATGTAAAGGAAGATCTATTAGTCAAGAGAGAAGTGTGTGGAGGATTAAAGTATATATTATTGTGGATATGTTTAAAAGGCAATGATCAAGTTTGAAAGGCAACAATTATTATTTAAGAGTAGTTGTGACTATTTGAAGGTCATTATCTTTGAAAGGATGTATCTCTTCATAGAAATATAAAGATATACAAGGGAATAAGAAATGTGTGAGAAGTGTGGAATAAATGTAATATCATACAATCATATTTGTGAAGGGAAGTGTGTGAGACAAAGGTATATCATTCAAGAACAAGAAGATTTAAGAAGAAGAAAAATATGTGCAAATTTGTGTATGAATATTTAAGAGAATATATGCATATTTGTTGGTGGAGATTTTGAGGAGAATATAAAAGGAGATCATTAAAGGCTATTTGTAAAGAAGATTTATTCTCAAGAAGACAAGATTATATTGAAGAGGTTGGTGCCTCATATTGGAGAGGTTGGTGTCCCATATTGATGAGGTTGGTGCCTCATATCAAAGAGATAAGTGTCTCTTGCTATGTTGGTACTCAGTTGTGGGGATTGGTGTCTCCAATGGGTTGGTGCCTACAAATTCTATAAGTGGGGATTGTTGTCTCTAGTGGGTTGGTGCCTACAAATTCTACAAGTGGAGATTGGTGTCTCTTGTGAGTTGGAGCTCACAAATTGTATGAGGGGATTGGTGTCTCCTATAGGTTGGTGCCTACAAAGATTAAAAAAGATATTTATATAAAAAATAATATTTTGTTGTGGTTTTCTCTCGTAAGGGTTTCCACATAAATCATGTGTTCTTGTGTTGCATAATTGTTAGATCTTATGTGAATGATATCGTGCAATTGACATTATTGTTGTTGTTAGTCTAAAAAATAAAGAATTGGCATTACCGATTCACCCCCCTTCTCAATATAAGCTTTTTCTCATCACATACAACTTTAAGGACATGTTATATCACCAATAATAAATCAAAGTAGTTTTGATAGCACAATGGCATATCTACAACATACTATGAAAAATCAATCCACCCACTACAATAGAGAGTAGAGATAAAGGAAGAAAACCATCTAATGGTTTTTGAAAACCATGACCCAACATGCAAGAGGTATGACACTCAAACCACATATCCAAAATTCTAACTCCCCATAACAAGTTTGAATTTCAAACTATATTTATAATACTCCTTAAAAATTTCATAAATTATCATAACCTATCATAGTGACATGTGTCATAAGATTGTCATAATATTGATCAAGATTCTAATGTAACCCCATAATCCTATTCTTATGCATCATAAATCCATCATAAGTAAGTCTCACATCTTACAATGTTATAAGATTCTCTTACATCTCATAATGTCATTATATTCTCTTACAAATCATACTCCAACATGGCCAACATGTGGCAAGGAGTGCCACCTCAAAGTGGGATGCCCCACTTCTCATGTGGGGACAAAAATAAAAAATACATAACATTCAGGATGCAAGGTTGGCACACATTTCCTGGCATTCTCCCACTTGTCAAACACATTGCAAGAGTTGAAAGGGAACTCAAAAATGCTGAAAGGGCCATAGTTTGACAACACCATTTGAACTTCTCTATCATCACCCTCACATCCTCTTACCACATCTCAAACAAAATGGTACATATCAATATGTTTTTTCATGCCTTGAAGGTTGGGTTCTTTACCAAACTAATAACACTTTGACTATAAGAGTGAACTCTAATTGTTATCTTACTTAGGCCCACTTCTAAGCACAAAATTATAAGTTAAATGGCCTCCTTATAGGAATTATTATCTTCCATATACTCTTCTTCTATCATGGATAAAATAAGCATATCATGTCACTTCCTCATCCAACTCATTACACCACTAAATAGGCTAAACACGTAGCGACACAGACCTACTATAGGCATCTCATGCAATTTGAGTCCAAACATCCTTGTATCAACTAACTTTTGTAAGTCACCAACAAGTCCTCTACAACCTAGCTACAAGTCATACAAAAGTCCTCTATAGGTTGGTTGCAAGTCCTCTTTAGGTCCTCTATAGGTACGACTAGCACAACGATGCTTTAAGTGAACCATAGAACTATTTCACATTGGTTGCAAGCCCTCTACAAGTTAGATAAAAGTCGCCAAAAGTACCACCTTGATAGCAAATAGAATACTATGTAGTCCACCAAATGATCCCTACCAAGGTTAACCATGAAATGGCTCAAGACTCTCACTACTTGGGGAATGTCTATTTTGATTTAGATTATAGTATACATCAAACTACCAATTGCACTAGTATAGGGAACTAAAAACATCTCCATCTTTGTGTGTGTTGTAGGACAATGGTCAATTGAAAGCTTGGTTCCCACAAAAATAGGGACGTTAATGGGTTTTCTATCAATATGCTAAAATGCTACAAAATAGACTCAACAAACTTCCTTTATCCAACCCAAAGATTTCTATTAGATTTATCCCATCTAATTTCCCTAAGGATGTACTTAGCAACCCCTAAGTCTTTCATTTCAAATTGTAAAGAAAGTTGAGATTTCTAAGTCCCTAATTATTTCTTATCATTACCAAATACCAATATATCATTGACATACAAAGTAATAATGATCAAATGATTACAACTTTATTTATAATAAACACAATGATTTGACTTAGACCTAATAAACCCCAACTTCAAAACGTAAACTTTTATACCATATTCTAGAAGACTATTTTAAACCATGAGGGATATTTTCAACCAACAAGCCATATTTTCATTAACCTTTTCAATGTTTATTTGATTGTGACATGATCTCCTCCAAATCACCATGGAGGAAAGTTGTCTTCACATCCATATACTCAATCTCAAGATCAAAAGAAACAACACATGCTAAAAGCATTTTGCTAGATGTCAACTTTTCAACATGATAAAATCACACTAAAATCTACTCCCCCAACCTAGGAATAACCTTTAGCAGCCAACTACACTTTGTACTTCTCAATATTACCATCTAAGCCCAAAAAAATTCAACACTCATTTGCATCCAAGAGGTTTTTGTCCTTAAGCAACTGAACCAAGTCTGAAATATCATTATTTTTCAATACAACTTCATCCATGGTTGATCTCTAGTACTCACAATCATTTGTTTCCATTGTCTTGTTAATTGTTCTAGGTTCATTAGTATTAGACAATAAAGAAAAACTACATCTCGAATTAGGATGGTTATACCTTTTTGGTTGCCTCCTTTGTTGAGTGGCCCTACTCAAAGGCTAAGGTGGAGTTTCTACTTCTTCCAAGCTCTCTAATCTCTTTGAATTTTCCTCATTGTCTAGTCCAACCTAAACCTCTAGTTCAACATCTGGTGAGCCTTCTTGATCGTAGGCTATAGTTGCACAACTAACTTCCCATCCTCCTTTGGTTGTTCAAATGAAGGAGAAGGCTTGATCTCTTTGAATATCACATTTTCACTATACAAAATATTTTCAACCACAGGATCCCAAAGCTCATCCCCTTCACATCAACACCATAGACAATGGGGATACATTTTATTGCCCTATTAACCAACTTTGGCCAATTCTCCCTAAGAATATGACCATATGCCTAGCAACCAAATACACAAAGATCTTGAAGGGAGAGCATTTTTTTCCCTCCAAACCTCCATAGGGATTATCTCAAAGATTTGATGTAGAAGACCAATTAATCAGGTAACATGCATTAGCAACTACCTCTATTTGGAACATATGTTCCAAGCTAACCCCAAGCATACTCCTATCCCTCTCCATCAATGACGGGTTATTTATGCATTTGGCAACTCCATTCTATTGAAGGGTGTATAAAATTGTCTTATTCAATTTTATACCATTCTCCTTACTAAATCTAAACCCTATAGAATAATACTTATAACTATTGTCATTCCTCAACGCATTGATCTTTCTCCCAATCTAATTTTCCAAGAGAGCCTTAAACTCCCTAAACTGAATAAAGACCTCAAGCTTATATATAAGCAAAATGCACCCATGTCCTAGAAAAATTGTCAATAAATGATAGAATATAATGATTTAGATAATGATAGAACATTTACAAGACCAAACACATCATAATGAATCAAATCCAACAACCCAAAAGATTTAGGAGAACTAGAATAAAACTACATAGTTTTGCTTTTCCATAAATGCAATGTTCATAGAAGTCAAATTCAAGACAACAATCTATTAGACCCTCTACTTTTTATTTTGCAAGGCTCATATACCTTTCTTGCCTATATGTCCTATATGTTGGTGGCATACCATTGTCTTCTCGATACGTAACTTGTTCTTTGAGATAAGAGCATGCATAGATACCAGAATTGCACGACCCTAACTACAATCAAATTTAAGGTTTCAAACTCTGATTAGGAATAGGATTGTGATTTGCAATTACATACATTTAAACTAGGTTTATGGCTAGTTTTGATTTCTTTTCTTATTGGAAAAAAGGAGTTTAAAAAGGGTCACCTCCATTATTATGTGGCCATGATCTTAATATGTGCATTTAGGGTTGTTTTCTCTATGCCCTACTTTCTCTAGCTACTTGTGTCGCTCTTCTACTACTATTTTTCCCTTCCCTTTAAACACTATTAGGTATCTCATCATTGAATCACCTCTTCTTTATTACTAGTACCATTATCCCCCTCCCATTAATTATTAATTTTAATTCCCACCTACCCACAAGGCTGTAAAATCCCCCAAAACCCTTTTAAGGGGTTTTAACTTCTCCATCCATTCCCTAGTTTTTCCTTTCCTAGACATCTTTTCACCCAAAAATAAAAAATTTCAACTCATACAAACCTTAAACTTATTAAATATAACGGTAGCCCCAAAAACAAAATATGACATCCCCTACAAACTCTAAATGGCTACTCCCAAAAATAAAACACGGTTGACCTCCCCACAAACCCTTAGTTCTGGAAAAACAAAACGTGTAGTCCCTCTAACTCTCAAATCACACAAAAAAAATAAAATCGATGGCCACGAACCTAACATTACCTGAACCAAATCAAACAAAACCAGACAAATAAAATAAAGTAGTAAAAATAACTTCAATCCGTTCCTAGTGCAACTTCGTTTCACTTCTTATTCAGTCCTTGGGCCAACTTGCCTGATGTTAGTAAAGTAAGAAAGAAAGGCAGCTTGAACGATAAACAATTTAGTTGTGAGGGCATCGCATCCAGTTGCCAGTTGCCACAATTGAAATGATAAAACTGTAACTTCTCAAAACCAATTTAATGATTCGGCTTCGTTATTGCAAATGTTTTCCACTTGATTCACAGAGCAGGCATTAACCAGAATTTGCCATTCAATCTTTGTCACTGGCCAAAGTTACAGATGCCTTATATGTTCGAACTCTTCCTGTCATTTTTTAAAGCCTGCCTGTGGCAGATATCAGGCAGTGGTAAAAGAAAATCTCCCCATGGCATGACATGCACTGCAATGCAATTTGCTTATTATAGAGTGTACACATGTTTTTAAGAACGGAGAAAAGTAACATATGAATGGCCATATTGCATGTCACCAAAGGAAAAAAACCATGTATTGATGAGTGAAGATTAAAATGTTGACCCCATGCAACAGAAGTAATACAAAGAGTAAATGCATTGTTCCATTTGTAGAAAATGATCAATCTTATTTTACAAATTCTGTATCTCTGGTTGGCTGTCTCTCCAAATTGTCAAAGTTTGATTTTTTTGAGGTGAAGGCCCGGTATACTGCTTCTGCAATTCTTTCAGCTGTTCTGTGAGATCTTGGAATGTTGGGCGGCTACCTGGATCCCTGCACCAGGAAATAGCTAAATTATTAATCTTACAAAATGCTGTTTATAAATGCCTTTGCACTGATATTTATCTACAGTGTACAAATATAAAATCAAGTACAATAAAGGCAACAATATCAATATATTACTCTTTCCAACAGCTTTCAATAATGGCAGCCCACTGAGGATCCACGCTATCTGGGATCTGTAACCGCTGATTCATAAATCCTACAGCCCCAACTACCTGCAAAATGTGATATATCACAATCATAAATAAGTGTGAACTTATGTATAAACCTCATTCGAGATGACCGAATACACTATGGAACATATTTGAGAGGAAAACAGTATCTGAAACTTTTATGGCAGTGAATGTAGTAATTAAATGCATGCTGAAGATGATTAGTGCTGTGATCCTTCTAAAGTTCTAACAATTGGTACATTAAGATAATGATTTAACTAGGAAGAGTTTTCAGACAGTTTGCTCGGTAGAGACTAGAGACCACTGTAGATCAGGTACATAGATGAGTTGTGTCAGGAAGATACGAGAATAAGGTGTATAGTAAATTTTTAAGTCTTTGCCTCATGAGCAAACCACAATGGCCATGTAAGATTCACTTGCACATATGCACCCATTCGACCAACCTCATCATGAGATTGGGTGTCAAACCGGGATCAACCAGTCATGTCTATCATTATATGATTCTTCCCACTGTCCATCCACATCACATTTATACAAAGTAAATGTGTAAGTTATGCCCAGAATTTTTTTATCATCAAACACTTTTCATGTCTTCTAGAAAATTAAAAAATGGCATGCTTTAAATAAATTTATTTTTATGCAACAATATCCTCTTGTGTAATTTGTACAATGTTCTTTTCAATAAATGTGATCATGATTTCCAAGTTCCCATAAGATTCAACAATTTTGATTTGCCCTTAAATTTTAAATTTTATTCTCCATTAGTTACCTAGGGTTTGACTCTTGGTTCTTATCTCTATAAATTTAAGGAAAGAACCTACAGTTTTTATTATCTACAAGGGTGTTGAGTTTTCTAATTTTCTTTAGCATTTATTTCTAATCTTATCTACGAGGGTGTTGAGTTTTCTAATCTTCTTTAGCATTTATTTCTAATCTTTTCTACAGGGGTGTTGAGTTTTCTAGTCTTCTAATCTTATGTCTATGATGTACAAAGGTCAATATATTTGATAGTTTAGGTTCAAATATATAAATACATTCGTATACTGTATTTGTATGTGCATCTTGGAACTACACAAAGGCATACAAGGACAGTTGAATTTACACCTGCAAAGCTTCTTTGCTGGCGGCAAGGGTACATTTAATGGAGGGGCTACTTCTGGGTATGAAAGAAAAGCAAGTATTAATGTGAGTTCTATGACTCCTTGATTGTTGTTGTTCTAAGTTTACCTCTGAATTATTGTTCAAATTACTGTGTGAAGCTTTAGATTGAAATTCATAAGTCGTGTTGTTGAAAGGAAGTAGAAATCTGCTATATTTGGTGTATCACCTTCATTTTCTGTTTTAGATTCAGATTATCAGTTCTTTCTTATCTCTTTTCCCAACAAAGATCTTTAGTTAAAGTTAGTTTTTAGGTGATTTACCAGGGGAAAACCGCCCTTTAATTGGAGGTTGACCTTAAGTTTTGCAAGTCCCACAACTCGAGAGGTCATCCCATGTTTCATAGGATAGCTGGATTCAAGATTCAGCAGAGTGAATATTCCAAGTGATAATAGTTTTTGGCATGCCCAGTGGGACAAGTCCTAAGACCTCTACATTTTTTCCAGCTGAGTAAGTGGCATTGTTCTCAGCAAGTATGGCCTTGAAGAGGCAAGTTTACAAAAGTACATGGCAACTCCACCGACTTCTGATTGCAAATCAGAGCTTTCATCATATGCCAAGAGTGCAAACAAGGGCTTCTACCAAAAGTACAAAGTTTCAACTAGTTGAGTTATCAACTAGTTCTTCTAGAAGTAGAAAATCAAGATTGTCTAGATCTCCTATAAAGAAACTAAAGCTGAAGCAACTCCAAAAGCCCAATCTACTCCTCCTTTTAGTAGTTTTCCTCAAGCTCAAGTAAAATTTAAGATTCTTAGAATGGCTAGGCAACAAACTTTTGCTACTTTTGATAGAGGAAACCCTCTTATTTTGACCCAACATGATGCTATACCAGTTTCAACTTTGAAAGTTGTACCATATTTTACTGGTGATAAGGCAACTACACCTTCAGAGCATATTCAAGATGTTGCTAATGTTTGTTCTTTTCATCATGTTACTCAAGATAATGTTGTTGTGAGGCTTTTAGGATCTTCTTTCAGGGGCAAAGCAGTGAATGGTACAAAAAGTTACCGCATGCTTCAATCCACAATTGGGATGAACTAGGAGAAGTGTTTTACAAAGAGTTTGATGACAAGAGCAATCATTTCTCTCTCATGGAGCAGTTGTCTACAATCAAGAGAGCTCTTCACGAGTTCTTAATAGATTTCAATCAAAGGTTTCAGAAGACATGGGATATTGATATTGCTTTGTTGATACAATCTATGGGTGGGAGAGTATTACCTAATGCTTCTGATTTGGCTATACAATCTGAAAATAGTTTAATGCAAGCTAGAAAAATAGCTCCTAGGCCTCCCATGCCATTATTCCTTGAAATTTCAGCAGTTCAACCAAGCATAACTCCTATTCCTATAGTTGTTGTTCAATGACACTCTTGCTATACCTTCTAGCAAGCTCCAAGAAGTAAAATCTTTGCTTTAGAGCTTTAGCAATGAGTTAGTGACCCTAAAAAGACAGCAAATGCAGCAGAACAGGCCATATCAGCAACAAAATCCTTCATATCAGCCACAGTTTAGGCCATATCAGCCATCATATTGACAAAATAGGCCACCATATCCAGCAAATACACAAGGTCAAGGGCAGTTAAGCTATGCTAGGCCTTTGAATACAGTAAATCCTAATGTTGTTAGCATCTCCAAAGCTATTGTTCCTGCACAAAACAATCTAGTACAAGAGCAAGAATGGCAGGAGGGAAATTATGGTCATGCTCACACAGTGCAGGATGTACCTACCAGTTTAGGATAGCAATATGAAGGAGTTGAGCACGTTGGAACTCAAGATAGATATGTGCAAGGTGAGCCAACTTTGGCTAATTGGGAAGAAGCTGAGTTTTGTGGTATGAATAGGGTTGGAACAACAACAAAAGAGTCGGATTCCATAGTACAGTACAATAGGGCAGCGAAGAAGAGAGCAATAGGAGATGGATCAGCCGCCATAGTTGATCAACAATCCATCCCACAAGCATCCCGAACCGAGGTGTCACAAGTGCTGCTATAGCAGCAAATACTACTATTCCAGTTGTAGCAGCTGTTCTAAAGGGCAATCTGGGGCCAAATCAAGTTCCAACAAAGGTAGATACTGTTGTCCCAAAGGTTTCTCCAAAGATTAGTGTAGTTCCATTTAATATTGTAAAGCAAATGAAGAGAGCTAGCCTAAATGTATCAATGTGGGAAGCATTATCTATTCCTACACAGGGAAACTTGTTGCAGGAAGCCTCCAAAGGGTTTGATCAGCCAGCTAGGGCAGCAAAGGAAAGTGTTACAGCAGCAATCGGTGATTCAGCTCAAAGTGAAGACTAATACCAGCAAAAACAATAAGCCTCCTCCATTCTACATCTCTTTGATCATTGGTGATTTCACTGTTCATAATTGCATGATCAATTCAAAGGCTAGTACTTCTGTTATGCCTAAAAAAATAGTTGATCAATTAGATGGCACTGTTGTTAGGACCATAGGAGTCATTAAAAATCTGAAGTTAACCTTACATGCATGCCCAAATTGCAGTGTTGTGCAAGATGTATCAGTTATAGATCTTCCTCCCTACTTTGTCGTTTGTTTATCCAAGGAATTCACAGCCAAAATAGGAGGATATCTATCATCTGATTGGTCTCATATGCTCTTTAGGACTAGATGTGGAACTAAGGTTACTATCAAAGCTGAACCTATCTCCAAAGACCATATTGAGCCATATACTCCTCCTCCAATTAATATGAATTGTACTATTCTAGACCAAGAGAAAAGAATTGATGATCATGAGGCTACCACTCCCACAAAGGAAATATCAGATTTATTGATTGATGACTGGGAAACCTACTCCATTAATTTGCATGTTTACATGGAAGATAAAAGTTTGGGCACATATTGTATCCATGAGGAAAAGGCAAAAATTCCAAATCTGTTGAAGGCACGAGAGGCTAAAGACGGTATATGGCAATTGTATTTTGATGGATCTAGGTCCAAGAATGGTACAGGGTGGATCTAGGTCCAAGAATGGCACAAGAGAAATACTTCTTTGCTTTGAGATTTCATTTCAGTTGTGCTAATAACGTGGCTGAGTATGAATCGTTGATACAAGGTCTTCAACTTGCAAACAAAAGAGGACTCAAATCATTGCAGGTATTTGGAAACAGTGAGTTGGTTGTACATGAGGTTAGAGGCAAAAGTGACTCCAAGAACAGCTTGTTGAAATCATACAAGCACATAGTTTGGGATCATATTGAAAGTTTTGATGCTTTCAACATCCAAGTTATTCCGAGAGCACAAAACATAGATGTTGATCGCCTTGCCGCAATTGGGGCACAATTTGGCATACCCAAGAATGTCACTAAGCACAATGAACAGTGTATTAAAGTGCTAGTAAGGCATGCTGTCCCAAATAATGTAATCAGCTGGCAGGTTTTCAAGGATGATCAGCAAATTACCAATTTTTTTGTAGAAGAAGTAGAATTTGCTGCTCAAAATCAGTCAAAGTTGGATCAGTAGGATGGTGATTAGATTATCCAGCTGAAGACAAACAAATTGCCAAAGGGCTTGGTCACGTTGGATAACATCTTCAACAGTGACGATCAGCTTAGGAAGGAGAAATTGGCCATGTCTATCAAGGAGAATGACTATGAGGAAGTCTAGATTGCTGAAGACAGAGTTCTCGAGTGGGCAAGGTATGTTCCAAAGCTGAAAAGCGATCTTTTCTTAGTCTTTGTAGAGAATTTGATGATATATTTGCATGGACTTACAAAGATTTGAAAGGATTTAATTCTAGTTTAGCCCAACATACTATTGAGTTGGATCTTGCTGCTAAACCAATTAGATAGAGACAAAGGCCTATAAATCCTAAGATAGAGCCTGTCATGCATAAAGAGTTGTCCAAACTCTTAGATGCCAATATTATCTACCCAATCAAACACTCATCTTGGGTAGCCAATTTAGTTCTCATCAGGAAAAAGAATGGTGAAATCAGACTTTGTGTAGATTTCGGAGACTTGAATAGAGCATCTCTTAAAGATCATTACCCTGTTCCCTCTATGGAACAAATTTTGCAAATAGTTGTCGGGGCTAAGAGATTTTCTTTGTTAGATGGTTATTCAAGTTATAATGAGATACTTGTGCAGAAAACAGATCAGTTCAAAACAGCATTTACTATGAAATGGGGTACCATGGCTTACAGAAAGATGCCTTTTGGCTTAACAAATGCAGGTGCAACCTTTCAAAGAGCGATGGATATGGCTTTCAAAAGGGCTGATTAATGATTTTGTTCTTGTTTATCTAGATGACAACTATTTTTTCTAAACATGAGGTTGATCATCTAGGTCATTTGAGGAAAGTATTTGACAAATGCAAGGAATTTGGCATTTCTTTGAATCCAAAGAAATGTGCTTTTGTTGTTCCTGAAGGTAAATTGCTTGGGCATGTTGTTTCCAATAAAGATTTGCCCATTGATTCAGAGCAAGTAAGTGTTATTATTGCTCTCTCTCCTCCAAGTCATAAGAAAGGACTACAAAGCTTTCTTAGTAAGATTAATTTTGTGCGGCGGTTCATTCCTAACATTGCATTATTGGCTAAACCTCTCACTTCTATGTTGAAAAAGAATGTTCCTTTCAACTGGACAAAAGAAGGAAAAGACAGCTATGAGGAGATAAAGAAAGCAATTTCCGAAGTTCCTAACTTGGTCAATCCTAATTATGAAAAGGATTTCATTCTATATACTTATGGAGGCGAAGAAAGTATATCAGCTATTTTGACACAGCAGAACAAACATTCCTTGGAGCAGCCAATTGCATTTTTCAGCCAGCCATTGAAGGACTGTGAGGTCAGGTATAGCTTTGTGCAGGTGTTTTCTGTTGTTAAAGGCTTGAAAAAATTCAGACATACACTTTCTAAACA
The DNA here is from genome assembly GCA_007258455.2 of Sequoia sempervirens. Classification (NCBI taxonomy): domain Eukaryota; kingdom Viridiplantae; phylum Streptophyta; class Pinopsida; order Cupressales; family Cupressaceae; genus Sequoia; species Sequoia sempervirens. The sequence goes on along the minus strand of VDFB02330114.1, from coordinate 6,161 downwards.
AGTTTCAGTTAATGATCAATCATGCTAGTGTAAAAGAGTTTCTTTTGAACAAGGATGCGAGTGAAAAGAGAGTTGGATGGATCATGAGACATGGAATATGATGTGGACATCAAAATAGCAAGGTTGGTAAGAGGACAAGGGCTAGCAGCAGATATAATGATTGTTCCAGACATGGTTTATGCTAATGAAGAGCCATAGTTGAAGATACACCTCCTGCCAATTGGTATGAAGATATGGTCCATCTCTTCAAATGGCCCAATATTCTCAAGAGTTAAGTCCATCAAAACGAAGGTATTTCAGACTTCAGTCTATTCCTAATGTTCTTATTGATGGTGTTTTATTTAGAAAGGACATTAATGGAGTACCTTTGAGGTGCATTAAGCAAGATCAAATTAACAAAGTGCTCCAGGAATTCCATAATGGCCTTTCAAGGGGTCATTACTCACCAAGGACAACTACTGTAAAAATCATGAGGGTTGGTTATTATTGGCCCAATTTATTCAGAGATGCCCATAAGTGGGTGAGAAGCTGTAAAGAATGTGCTATTTTTACAAGAAAGCAAAAACTTGTTGCTCTACCACTCCATCTTATTCAGACGAACCAGCCATTTGTACAATGGGGGTTAGATTTTATTGGAGTGATTAATCGACCTTCCAATGTAGGCCACAAATGGGTGCTAATCAGAGACATCCAAATTTGGACACTTAATTTATCCAAATTTATCACTTTTCATCTAAACATCCTATTATCCGAGTTAATTAAGTAATATTACTATTATTTAATTAATATCCTTAATTCTGCCAAATCCCTAAGGTACTTTTTCCTTAATCCCCTTTTCATCAAATGAATTAAATAAATATTACATTTATTTAATCCCTCACATGTCATTTTCATCTAATCCTAATCCATTTCCTAATCTCTTCATTAAGGATGTGCACATACCTAATCCTTGATTAGGATGTGTCACATCCTCCAACTTTTGCAAGTTGGCTTTTAATCCTCATTAACCCCTAATTATCCTCTAATTACTAATTAGTTAAACCTAATTAGTACCTTGGTCAACTCTCCCCATCCCCAAGGAATTTTTAATTCCTTTTTATTCATCCTAGGCTCCTCTCTTCCCCATGTGAATTTTTAATTCACATTTTATTCCTCCTAGAATCCCCTTTCCCATGCACCTTCTAGAATCTTTGACTTGTCACATCAAGTCACATGTGACAAACTCCCACCTTTTTGGAGACCCTCTCTTATCCACTAGATTCTCCCAAGCATGTGAATTTTTAATTCACATTTATTCCTCTAAGGAATCTTCTCATCTCCCAATGTACTTCCAAGGTACATGTCCTTCCTCCACATCATGTACCTCCCTTCCATATCACCTACACATCATCTCACCTTAGCCACTTCACATTCCACATGTCAAAATGTGAGGGCTTGTGAGTCCTCAACTCACCTTAGCCCTTCATCTTGGCCTTGTTGGATAAATCTCAACCATTGAATTCTCTAGAGAATTCAAATTCTTCTATAAATACCCCCTCCTCTAAGGCATTTCACAACACTTAGTCATTTTGCAACTAAATGCTGCCATTTTGTGCACTCATCTAGCCATAATTTCATCCATTTGCATCTACATTCAAGCATATAGTTAAATCTTGCATTTAGTCATTTCAAGAGCCATCAAAGGAGCATACAAACCAAATCAACATCAAGGGCCAACCAAGGAGTTTCAGCTGTAAAGGGGAGGTATATCTATTTATCATCATTTTACACTCTTTCTCTTTGCATTTACAAATTCCTTAGGCTAATCTTGAGGTGTCTCTTTATGTTTCTCCATTGCATTTTAATTGCTTAGAATAGGTTAAACATTTTGATATCACACTAACAACTACTGCACTATTTCACCAAAATAAGCTATTGCATTGGAAGATGCTACTAAAACTTCCATTTTAGAGTTTCTAATGGGCTAGTTAAGGTTGGTGTTCCTTTTCACTATTATATCGGATAATGCCAAAGCTTTTGTAGGTATCAAAATAGCTAATGGGATGTCCAAAATGGAGTATCTTTGAAGACATCTTCCACCATTACCCTCAAGATAATGGATTAGCTGAGTCTACGAACAAGAATTTGATCAAGATCATCAAGAGGACTGTTAGGATAATCAAAGGACATGGCATAGGAAGCTTCGAACAGCCCTTTGGGCTGATAGGATCATGCCAAAGAGGGTTGTAGGTAACTCTCCTTTCTTGCTTGTTTATGATAAAGAGGCAAAACTTTCATTATCTCTTGAATTACCTTCTCTTGAAATTGCTTGACAGTTGGAATTGTTGGAAAGTGATGTGACAGTAAGGTTGGCTGAATTGGAGTTGGAAGAAGTTAGAGATCAAGCTATGAAAACCCTTGAGGTTCATCAAGCATGAGTCAAAAGGACATTTGATAAGCAAGAATGTTGGAAGAGTTTATCAGGAAGGTGACTTGGTTTTAAAGTGGGATGTTGACAAAGCAAAGGCAGGTAGACATTCTAAATTTGACACCTTATGGAGTGGTACCTACATCATCACCAACTACAAGCAAGCCAATGCATTCCAAATCTCAAGGCTTGATGACGAAGTTCTACATATCCCAATCAATGGGATACACACCTTATATATTAGTTAGTTGATTGTTTAGTTTCAATTCCTCTAAGTGCATCTCACACATTGGCAATTGTTTTTCAATTCCATAAGTGCTTTCAACACATTGTTTTTGATTAGATAAGCAAGGAAGGGCCCTGATCCCATGGTTACAGCAGCAAACAAAAAAGAACTAGAGAGAGGTGGGAAACAACACCACCATTGAACAAAAAAACAGCATCAGTATTAGCACGCAGGCCAACATTTAAAATAGCAACCATTGTCAAACCAGTACTAATCAAAAACAGTAAGCTATTACCAATATACTTAGTTCTACGTAAGCCATTAATTAAATTGACAGGGTCCCAGGTGGTATTCCACCATAACATAGAGATCAAATAACAACAGTTCGAGATGATAAAATAGTAGGACAAAAAATTCATCAAAAAAAAAACAGAGAGGCAACAACAAGCCATTAACTGGCTTTCTTCAACAGGTCCCTATACTCTCCCATGAGAGCAATATATTCACACCAATCAGGGCCCTCTGTGTCATCCAACACCTTCAGGGTATTAGGTTTCCCATGTTTCTTTAATTTCCTGGTAATCTTTGTTTCCCTAGAAGCCGCGCCCAGCATTGCTCTTCTCATCAATCTGTTAGTTACCCTCATGACAGTAACTAACGCCTTCTCTGTATCTTCAAACTGTACCTGTAAAAAGCTTAGCCTACTTTTTAAAAAATCAGTACTTAGCTCCTCAGTATTTTTCTCCCCACCCTAATTCCCAACATCCTGTCCCAATTCACCAACATCCTAAACCTTTTCAACCTCAAACTTCTCCTCGGAAGGCTCAATTTGCTCCTCCTCTTCCTTATCCTCCTCCAAACCATCTTCCCCCCATCTCGTCTGCAGAGTCTTCAAAGTCCATGTCCTTAGAGTCATCTTCCTCCTAGGCTTCCAATTCTTCATACCTCAAGTCCTCCTCACTCACAGACATTTTTTGTTTTCCTTTTTTATCTTTCGAAGCAACTTTTGCTAGGCTTGCCGACCTTCTTCCCCCACTACCACCACTACCTTGCCCATGTAAAGCTTCCTTTACCTCCTAACTCTAATTCCCTTCCTCTGTGATATTGATAATATCCTTGGGATTTATGTCTCTTTTTGGTTTCTTAGCCTTTGGGAGCTCCAGCAGCAAAGGCGAATGTTTCCTTTTCTCAGGCGTGGCTCTAAGGAGCTCTATCTCATAAATTTTATTTTCCTCACTCTTTTGTGACCTCGGAGTTGAGGGGTTTGACACATTAGCCACAGGTGAATTACTTTTAGCAGAAATAAGCACACGTCTAGCAACAATTGCAGGGGGTTGGCAAGGGATAGGTTCCTCTGCCGGGATTTCAACAACAGCAGGGTTTTCCTCATCAGGCCATTCTTCATTATTTTCTTCAAAACGGTCAGGGTTCACATTTCGGCCAGCAATGGGGTTGCCATGAGGATTCAAAGCCAAGGCATACTTATACAGGGTAATCATAAGGCCTTGGTGAAGAGGAGGGCTAGCACCTTTTTCGATATTAAGCTGCAGGGAGGACAACAGATAGAAGGGTAAATTGATTCTCTCGCCATGGCGGATATGGTTTAGCAGAGGGAAATGGTACGCATGTACCGACATATACCTACCCTCAAGAGTAAAGTATCTCATTACAAACAGACTAACTAAAGCAAAAGGAGGAAGTTCCAATCTAGCATACCTGTTCTAAAATCTCTTGAGATTTTCCCCATCATGGAAGAACTTGTCAACAAATCTCTGGTAATCCACCCCACTTTTCTTTGCCACTTTAAGCCCATTATTCTGCAGACTCGTAGCTTCAGCAATGAATGAAGTGGTTACCTCGAATTTCACGCGCCAATGGTGACAAAGCCCTTCTTCCAGGAGTTCGTAAATTTAGCCGTAAGGTTTTCATTATATCCTTTTAGAGCTTCGAAGAACGGAACCGTACCGACATTCTCAAACATTCTCCATAAATCCACATTTTGTTTCAGGGCTTGACAATTTGGAGGCTTTGTTCTCTTCCTTGGTCCTCCCATTTTACTCCTCTGCAAATTCTTTTGGCGAGACGGACTTTTCTTCATAATCACACCCACAATCTGCTTCTTTCCCGGGATACCACAAACACTCTTTCGCCAGATAACACACAAAGCAAATACAGAGTTTTGAATCGAGAAGTTTCTTATTGAGAAAGCTAGTTGCACGTTTCCCAGAGCACAAGTCACATCATTAAACTTACAAGGAATTAAATCCCTAATAAAATTCATACCTTTCCCCATCTTAGAGATACAGGGAGTGCTGACACAATGCATTTCGACACGCATAGAAATGACCACCCTTAGCAAATTCATTAATTTCATGTGATTTTTGGTCACCTTCTTTAAAGGGGAATTATTAAGATTACCTCCATCCGATATCATCCTATAGAAACCCGTACTCCAAATGCCATCATTACATTGAAGGCGAAAAGGCACCACTTGGTACTCATTTATACCGCCTAAAACCAACCTATCATTTCTGCATATGTTATTCATTCTCAATTTTTTCGCTTAGGATTAAGTCTCTTAGAGACTTCGGCATGTTACCACTTGTCCAATGTGTCCATCCCCTACAACTCAGTGCCACATTGACAGCACAATCTGCAGCTTTATTTCCTTCCCTATAAACATGTTGCACCTTATAGTTATTGAAATACTTGTTAATGACATTGCATCTGTCTATTATATTTTTTAATTTCCATGGTGGTGCAGCTTCTTCATTTAAAATATCCACAATTAGCTTTGAGTCCCCTCTTAATATGACATTTTTGTACCCCAACTCCTTCAGAGTATTGAAACCCCCAAGAGCAGCCATAGCTTTGGCTTTATTGTTAGAGCAGATTCCCATGTTCACTCCAAAGCCCACAATACAGTCACCTTTGTGGTTTCTAACCAAACCCCCTGCTCTAGCTTGTCCTGGGTTGCCTTTTGAGCACCCATCAAAATTACATTTTATCCAATTTTCCTGCAGAGGGCTCCACACAGTATCCATTCTGTTAAGCATCTTTGACCAGTTGAGTTTGGTTAGATCCTTCCTTATTCCCCAATTTTGTTTGATCCTCATTTCTTTGTAGTTAGGCCAGGTTTTGGAGAAGCTGTATTTTCTAGCCTCAATGTTTTCCTTAATTTGGGATTTTATAATCAGACTAACCTCCTAGCTACTTCTCTCAACTTCTCTGAATATTCTATTATTCATTTCCTTCCATAAACCCCAAGTGACAAATGGAGGAATTTGATTCCAAAGGTCAACAATTACATTATGTGAGAAGGGGCAATTTGACCAACTTTCAATAAAACTCCTCATGGAATTAGGAAACACCCAATCTGAGGACAACAACAACAAGAAACAGGACAACACTTCCCTCGCGAATTGGCAATGAAAGAAGATATGAATTATTGACTCCTCTTCCTGTTTACAGAGAGAACACCTATTAACCAATTGGAAACCCCTCCTTACCAGATTGTCAATCGTGAGA